>PVJL010006531.1:0-90667 GCA_004026885.1 Lyroderma lyra
GGAGCAGGAGAAGGAGGAGGAAGAGGAGGAGGAGGAGCAGCAGCAGGAGCAGTGACTGACACAGGCCTGCAGGAGAGGTCGCGGACGCTCCAACACGAAGACCAGAGGAGGCTCTTTAGGAGTGGCCTCAGGGTGCCAATGCATTGCTTCTTTATCACATTTATTCCCGAAATAATCAGACACCTCGACTGGAGTTTGCAGTCACCTATGGCATGGGTCATCCGAAGGTTTTGGAAGCTCCCAGGTGGGGATCTGTTCACCAGCGCGCAAGCAGCGCTTCCCTTGACCCGGGGAGTGCAGCCCTCTGTTTCCCAGCAGGGCGTCCACATTGCTACCATCTGGGCCCTGTGATCACCACCTCCGCCCCGGGACATGTGGAAGAGGCGCTGGTGTCCTGGGGTGATGAATGCTGAAGCGGCCACGTGGGCTTTGCTTTGGTTTCGTGTTTTTGTTCCCAGGTCGGTCTTACTCTCGTGGTTAATTAGCAACATTGAGCATTCTACTGGTCGTTCTGGTCCTTAAAATCGCTCTATCTAAAACATCTGAGAGCATCTCTTCATAAAAAATGTCGCATCCGAGATCTTTCAGGCACTAAATAGACAAAGGAAAGGAATGATCTGTTCGTGTACAAACTTTAGGGGCATGTATGCAGTATTAGCAGCATTAGTCTAGCCGGATTGACTGAAGTGGCACCTTTAAATCCACACCTTAATCGGAAAATACAGTAAAGGTAGGGATTTCTCAGTGAATTTCTGATTGCTGCAGCACCACTTTAAGAGCTAATTAGGGCCTGCCATTTCCCTAATTCAATTACATGGTCATAACTGGAAATGAAAGAATGGAATGATACTGTCGCTTTCTAATTTCCTCATAATGATCGTCCTCAAGCTGTGGAGCCATGGTTTAAAATCATTACTTTTATTTAAGACAAGAGTCTTTAGTATATTTTTTTCCCAAAAGTCATTACTTGATTTGGGTTTTGTACAAAATGTAAGAAATACAGTAGGTCCTAGAACAGGGTTTAACACTCTTTCATCATCTGGCTGGTTGGTTGGTTGGTTGCTTTTGGTTTTAGAAACTGTCATCGTACTCAGAAGAGGGAATTGGCTTTGCTGACTGGATCGTTATATATAAAATCATTTGACGCAGATAAAAGAAGAAATGAATTTATTCCAGAAGAGTTTGCCATTTATTATCTATTCAGAAATAGCTGACTACATATCATAGTCCATATGACTACACACAATTGCATATGACTAGATTATTTTCTAAGGTTAATTCTTACTGAGCACTGCAAAGACATATTTGTGAGCCAGTGGTGACGTGTTCGATTATTTTCCATGAAATTACATAGATGAATGACACTGAGAACAGCTCTCTCAGTCACATCATTTTTGAATGGTTTTCTTAAAACACGTATATGATTTTTGGATTCACTTGTCTCGTGAAATAAACAAATGTCGCTTACTATAACCAAATCACTTTTGCTTGGATGAGAAATGTGTTTTGGGGAAACACATTTGGTTTTTTCTTTGTTATTTTCTGAAGTCTGTGACAAATATAACAAATACCCTTGAATTTACCTAGTAGTTCACAACTATTGTTTCCTCACCCACATGCATTTTCATAAGAAACATTGTGTACATCACTGCATTACAAAGTAATTTCACTGTATTAAATAATTCATTGCTCAATTCGCTGCATAAATTAAAAGTTGACATTTTGTTTTATAATACGCTCACAGCTTCAACAAAAATATTCTCTAGAATAAAGAACATTCAAATGAAATCAAGGAATGCACAGCATAAAATAGGAAGAAATCTACTTTGAAAAGAGTACTTCATGTAAATGCTGCTATTTGTTGTTCATTTAATCAGAATGACAAATCACAACCATTGCTTCTGAATTGAAATGGTAGCTAAGAAATAAGTATCATTTTAGCTGCATTTATCAAAGGTCAAACTTGTTTATCATTAACTAAGAAAATATTAGATTCTGTCTTTTCATGGTACTGCATGAGGTTTGTTTCATACTATACTTATTTAAAAAACAAAATTTGTCAATGAAATAAATTGAAGTGTTAAGGTTGTCCATGCTGTTTACTGGATCATCTATTACATACCATCTCAAGATAATAATTTCACATTATGAATTGTAAATTCCCTTTAAGTAAGGCAGGAATAATATGCTTGTTTGAGTTGCACAGAGAGCATGACATTGAGCCCCCAGAAAAGGAAGTATAATTTTACCACATCGTTTGCCTCGCTAGTGAACAATAATTATGTACCTTGGATATCATAAAAGTTGTTTATTTGTTTTTAGTCGAAATCCATTTTCAGACAGACAATGAAATATTTCATTATGACTACAGGGTAGAATGTAAATGAGATCAATATGAATATCAGTGTTGACAATGCAGAGTTAATTACGGTTGACAGAAAATGTGGCACCTGATGCGGGACGAAGTGATGGGGAGAGGATTAGGTAGGGCTTCGATCTTTTCCTACCTCGTGGGGAGTTAGGAGAACTGTCTCATGTAAAAATAATAAGCAAATATTTATTTAAAATTACAAAATCGATGTCACCCCAATACCCTTAATAAATGAAAAAGGAATGACAAAAGTAACCAGTAGAAGAAATGCAAATAATACAACTATCAAGAGTTGGGAGTAGCGCTGTTGATGTAAATCTCTATTTTCCATGGCATGGAGTCAACAGATGATGTCAGAGAATAGTTATATATGCGTATTTAGAGTATGGGGGTAACTGTAATACCCCAAAACAACCGATTTCCCATTACAACCTGATCTGTACCGTCTGTAAGTTTGCAACACACACCTACCACCTTCATAAAAATGTAAAATAAAATACATTGAAAAAGACAATCAAGGTGATAATGTGATACCTAACATTCATTGGGCCTGCGCTCTGTGGCAGGTGCTTAAATATACTTACGATGTAATCCTCTGAGTAGTGTTATGAGTTACTTTCTATAATGATCTTTATTTATACGTCAAGGAAATGAAGCTCAGAGATCATGGCTAAGAAGTGGCAGCTTCAGTTGTCACCCATTACCTTATACTACTGTTAGGGTGCATTTGCCAGCCCCCCAGTTTATGCAGTGTGGTAGGTAGAATTACGGCCCCCTTCATCGCTGTTCCTTGTGCTACTCCCATGGTTATGGTACACGAGGGCTGTCTGGAAAAGATCCAACCATAACCGCCTCTGTGTTTCATATGACATGGCTGGAGACCTTCGGGACAGCCCTTGTATTTCAGGCACAAGGGACTTCGAAGATGTTATTCAAATTACTAATCAGTTGATCTTAAAATAGGGAGATTATTTTGGGTTATCCGAGTGAGCCCAATGCAATCCCATGAGCCATTAAAAGCACAAAGGAAGTTAGAATATTTAAGGAATGAAAAGGATTCAGTGTGTGATCAAGAGAAGGAAAGAAAGTCTGCCAACAGCCACTTAGCGGCGAAGACTTCGGGCCCCATTTGCGAGTGGCAGCCCAGGAAACACCTCGATTGCAACCTAGTAAATTCGGAGGGGAGAACCTGGCCATGCTGGGTCAGCCGTCTGGTTTACAGAACCATGAGTTACAGGTGAGAGTTGTTTTAAGCTGCTAAATCGGTAGATAATTTGTCATGGCACCGATAGGACGCTATTACAACCAGTTCTCTTTTATTGCAGTTCCAAACTAGAGCAAAGATCTAATTAGATTATCGACATTTATTTCAGCCTTTTTACTCTTCAGCTCTTTACCTTTATGCTCAGTGTACTTTTCAACAGCAGGCCAAACTGTGATAAATTTACATAATTTTTAAATTTACCTTATATTTTCTTTAAATTCTTGTCTACTGAGACACATCAATTTTCAATCCCTTAAGAGTCCTATGAGATAACATTGCCCTGCCCGTTAGTATTTATTTCATGCTTGATACATGGGAAATGTCTTTTATGACATTTTATGAATGAAATAGTAATGATTCTACCTAGAGAACCACTTTCCCTGGGTAGCAGTGATGTCATCAAAGTGAACCAACAGAAAGGAATAGAAATGACTTCAACTGAGTTGACAATGAAGTGAATTCCGCGTCTATCCGTCCGATTCTGTCTGTCTGTGATTAGAATAATGGGGATCCCTCAGGGAGCTCTGGGTGTGGATTGCAGAATTCCGAACCTGGAATAAATACAAACAGAAAAAGACTTGCTTCAGGCTTGATGCCGTGCTAGGTCTATATTACACCCGTCATTATGACCATGTTGTCATCACAGAGACCAAGGTGGGAAGTACCATGGGCTAGTCAAGGTAAGAGTATTGACTAATTCCATTCCAGAAGCTAGGTTATCATTGTTTAGTAACTAAGCAAGGATTGGTAGAGAAAACCTGTGCCAGCCTCATCCACAGTTAGATTATGTTTGATTTAGAAAATAATACTCTGTAAAATAAATCCGTGTATACTTTGGTGTTTTATAGCTTATCTTTCTCTTGCAAGGATGCCATTGTCTTAAATGGCGCTTTTACACGTTGAGTTTCCTATTTAACCTGGTGAGCTTTCGTTTTAAAAGTGGCACAGTGTTTGTCATGTGCATGTAACCATTCCCTGCTCCCACAGTGGCCCACCAGCTTTTCCCCACCCTTAATGTCCCCAGTAGGAATGGATGTTTTCTTGCCTTTGTCATGGTTATGGTTGAGGCCTCTTGCCTTCGGCATTGCTTCCTCCTGAGGTACACTGAAAAGGCCACTTCAGGAAGGCTGCAACTCTTCAATAACATGTGTACCTCAGCTACCCCCTAGTGGTCCCGAAGGTTTTACAATATTGGGTGCAAACACACCATTTTTGCTTCTATTCCATCCTCCTGTTTTCTGAATAATCAAGCACGACTGTCTAGGGCAGGGGTGGCCAACCTTGGGCCACACAGGGGTGGCTTCCCTGGGCCACACTGGAAGAACTGTCATGGGTCACACGTAACATACACGCACACGAACGATAGCTGATGAGCTAAAACAAAAAAAGATCCGTGCATCATTTTTGTGATGTTTTAAGCAAGTTTATGCATTTGTTTTGGGCCGCATGCGGCCCACGGGCGGAAGGTTAGACAATCTCGGTCTGGGGGGTTGACCAGAGGACCAACATCTGATTGTCTGTGGTATCCTCTCGATAGCCGTCATGCTGTAATAACTATGTCACAGCTGATTTTTATTTCACTTTGTAGCTTTTCCTATGTGTGATGAAAATTATTAAAACTCTTGACAGCATTCATGACCTAAAATGATTTCAAATGACATACTGGCTTTCATGTGAAATATACCATGGACTGTATGCACAGGGGTGCGACCCAGATCCGAATTTGTTATTTTTTTTTAAATCCCCAAGTGATTATTATGCACAGTGCACTTTGAGAATCGTGCTCTAATTAAGACAGTCTTCCACAAATTGAAGACCTTCTTAAAATTCCGATTTTGATGCATTTCTACCAACCTCCCTTACAATGCCAGTACTGCTGGTCTGTTGACCACACCTGAGATAGTGAAGGCTGAAAGCAAGCTTGTCCAACCCATGGATTGCTAACAATACATGAGGGCTATCCGGAAAGTCTCCAGCCATGTCATAGGGAAAACAGAGGCATCTATGGCTGCATTTGTTCTGGACAGCCGTGTATATTCCTACTAATCTGTTCAAAATTGAAGTAATGCTTTAGCTCAATCTGTTTGCTTTTCTTTCCTTTTGTTAATGGTTTTCCAAAACTATTGATGTCCCTTTTATGTTTCCTTTTTCACTGATTTTAGTTAGCCTATGCCTAGAGGATAGTGTTTGTAAAGCCAGTTGTGCAATGGATTAGTAAAGAATTAGGACGTGTTAACCGTTTTTGAGCATCCCCCACGAAACACCATCTGTAATTAGCAATAGAAAATTACCTTAATTCCACTAATAATAGTTTCTGTGAGGTTTTTTCCCAGAAAGGGACCAACATGCACTTTTGGCCCAGATATCTCAGAGATCAGGGCACTCTTTTGAAAGAACTTAGAGCTCCAGACCTATTCTTTCTGAATATAGGCAAATTGACTGAAACTGCCTGTACTGAGGAATACAGTGTTTTAAAGTCTTTCAGTTCTGTTATTTTATTTGGTGATCATTAATGAGCTGTTACCTCACAATCCATAGGAATGTTTTAACATACTGCAATAGATGATTCTGGGGAGACTAGCAGATAATACTGAATTTTATAAATCTAGGTGAGACTGAGCAATGTGTATACTTTAGCATGCTTTCTGCTAGACTCTTCACACAAGTACCAGTCTTTTAATTTATTTTCTTGTACATTTTACTCTCTTGACAGAGAGAGAATTTCTGAAATTGATTAGGCTTTTATGATGTGTGTGTTTTAAAAATTAAACATACACAAAAGGAAACACAAGCAACAGTTATTTAAGTGAAGTCTTCCTTCAGGAAAGTCAATGTGACTGGACATCAATTTCTTACCTGGAATTCCACAGGGGAGCTTTAAAATGCAGGAGACCACTTACATGGGTATCTTGAAATTCAGGAATCCAACTAAAATCATTTTGTATCAATTAGACCAACATCATTATGTCCTCCTTAAAGTAGTTCATAAGTGTTTGCATCAAATTCACCTCGGGAATCTTCATTCTTGACTTTGTAGAAAAGGGTTGTATTAGACAATGATTTTTTTTTTAGTTTTCTTACTTTTTTTAATTGAATTTATTGGGGTGACACTGGACAGTGATTCTTAACAGCAAGGACATTATTGCAGAAGAATGATTTGCCTGGGGCGCTCCTTAAGCTACCCATCCCTGTTGAATTTTGAGAGTATGATAGACTAGGTGTAAAATAATGAATGACCTTGTGCTTAGGGTCAAAAAGTAGGTAAATAATTCTCATCTCATTTAAGCCTGTCATGTGTGTTTGATTAAATTAGAGCAAAAAAATATGGCATCTTCTTTAGCAACCCCACCTCCTGCATTTCTAAACTCAAAGTATGGATACCAGCCTTGCTACTTCATTGAATCTTGTATTTTTTGTCTGTTTGTCTCACTTCTGATTTTGGTGTGAAGTATTTGAAGATCCGAAGTAACCCGGGAGAGGTCTAACAGAATAGAACTTATAGGCAGCATGAATGCCCACTTGGTTTGGTTTTGTTGAAGCACCGTTCGTACATCTACACACTTAATCCTCTTACATTATAAAATTACTTTTAAAAATTCTTTGGGAAATGTTGAGGACATATGTAGAGTAACGGTACATCTATGAAACTTGACTATTAGTTCAGTGGGGTACAAATAAATGAGAATCACAGCTTCAAATATTACTTCACTTTACTTAGAACTTAAAATCTAATAAACTAATCATTGGGCCAAAATGATGAGGTTATAGGATGAAGGCTTAATTAGATTCACTATGTAGGAGACCTTCCCCCTTAGTTTGGGCCATCTGAAGTACCTCCTTTGAGTACTTTGGTGAAACTTTCTTTGATAGTCTTTTTGTATTCTCTCTTCTTTACGTCGCCACCCAGAGGAGTTCATTTTGAATAATTGCTGCTTCTGCTTGCAATTTCGTTTATGTGCTTACTTCTGCTCATTTGAATCTTTGAACATCTGGGAGAGATACTTTTTAAAATCCTATAATCATTTGGTTTTATGGCGACACGCCAAGTCACCGAATCTCCTCCACAGTAGACAGACAGGGGTTTCCTGAGGGAACTGTGAAACACTGGATAGATCAAATGGTCTACAACTTCCTCCACTAATGTCCTTCCTCCGGCAGGCAGGTGACTGTGATTTGCCATTGAACTTCCCTTTCTTGTGAACCTAAGTGCATGCTCCTTTATGAAACCCATTCCAAAGCATAACGTGTTACATGAAGATATTGTTCTAAAAAGAACTAACACTTGCTTGGTATTGGACTGTGGGAGTCAGATCTGAGGGGTCTCCTGTGGTACAGGAAGCCTCCATTTCTTCATTAGAAAAACTGAAAAGGCATACTGCTCTCTCTGCTACATACTTTAATAGAGGGAAATAGTTAAGCATGATAGCAATATAGTAACTATTTGATCCGATGTATTAAAAAAAACTGTTTTGATTGTTTTTATGTTCTTCTTTCTAAATCAAGCACAAATATAAAGGATGAATTACAAAACTCTAAAAGAATATTTTCCTTTTTAAAAACACTTTATGATTTCTTCTGGAAGAGTAAGCAAAACATTTTGGGTAAAGCTGAAGAATAGTGTGAGACTTACTCTAACAGATAGCAATTCATCTTTGAAAAAAATGCATAGAGACCTGTGCTACATAATGGCATTTCATCAATGATAGATCACAGGCGCAGCAGTGATCTGATAATATTATAATGGAGCTAAAAAATTCCTATTGCCTAGCGATGTAACAGGCATCGTAACATCATAACACATCAAATTACTCACATGTTTTCCATGGTGCTGATAAAAGCAGACCTACAGCGCTGCCAATGGTATAACAGCATAGCACATACAATTATGTACAATACATAATGTTTGATAAAAATAAACATTTTTAAAAGCTTCTATAAAACATATACGTGTAACTCTAAAAAAGCCGTTCAGGAAATTGTAGGTATGCAGGCTATTCCAGAATGCTGCATTGCCAACAACTCTGATTAAAATGTCAATTGTCAAACAGGTGTAATCAGTCTTGATTTTTTTCTTCCTTCTACTTAATTTGTGTTTGGCCGAGGGCAATTATTGCGCATGCGCGTACGTGCATGCGCGCCTGTGCGTGCGTGCGTACATGCACGTGCATGCGTGCGTGTTACGTGTGTGTGTACTTGCGTGTGCGTGCGTTGCGTGCGTGCATGCGTTTCTCCAGTGCTCTTTAATTTTCTGCCAGAAAGGAGTGAACTCTATTTGAATGGCACACATTGAACAAAGTGCATTCTTACCACAGCCAAAGTTAACCATGTTGCCCTGTTGCCTGGAGTTCTTTTAGGTATAAATCTACTTAGTCATGCTTTTCAACTCTCCTGCCAAGTACATAATAATTGCCTGCAAGACTGTTTTCGGAATGCAAAATCCGGGGAAATGGCTCCTTTCTTCTGTCTCGATTCGGATCTGAAGCTCTGAAGTAAGACTGTGGATGTGCAGTGAGGTCTGGCAGTGTGCGTGTTAAAGAAGTCATTCACAGGATCACTCACTCATTTAGGGAGCTCGGAGCACTTGTGGGCAGTCTCAGTCTCCGGGACTCGCTGAATATCCTTAGGGGATGGGAATGGAAGCAGGAATGTCTTGCTGAAAAAGTTTACAGGACGGATACGATACACATTAGGAAGCAGCGTGCTGGTTTTCTTTACTTCTACACACTTCTTACACATTATTATTTTAAACCATTTCTAGTAATAGTAATCATAATGATAATGACATCCATTTTTCTAAAAGTGCTTTCTGTAGAGATAAATTCTGAAAATTTAAATTTGAAGCCTTCACTTAAAAATTAAATGACCTAGTGAGTAAAGAAAAAAAGACGAAGTACTCTAAGCACTGCCCTAAAAATTTACACACGCACACTCTCAGTTTATCTATGTAACCACCACATGAGAAGTGTTCTTTTGTTCTTCTGGTTTGCTTTGTTCCTTAAACTATTGGCTGTTGTTTTCTTTACAAACCAGTTCCCCCTTTTTCTTGTGAGAGTTTAAGGGAAAAGCGTGATTTACTACCCTTGGCAATTTTTTACACATACACATATTTCTCACAGAGTTCCTCAAAATAGTAAATATTTCATTTTGTAGCTATAAAGCACCCCAAGACCTTATAAATCTGGTCCTGCCCTGACTCCCCACCCTCTTACGCTTTCTTTGCTCACTACATTCCAGATAGGGCCATCTTTTCCCACTGCTTATTTATTCAGTCACTCACTGATTCATGCAATAGATATTTATTGAATGTCTACCATTTGCCAAGTATTGGCAACACGGCAATGAATATAGCTTGTGCAATCTGTGCCCTAACAGAGCTTACATTTTATTAGGGGAAAAAAGATAATAAGCAAATATATAATGTATCAGGTGGTGATAAATGCGAAAAGGAAAGCCATGCTATTTTATATAGGAAGGCATCTCTGAGGAGGTGACAGGTATGTAGAAACTGGAATGGAGGGAGGGGGAAAGCCATCTAGGGAGATAAGCCGATAACATGTGAAAGCTCTAAGATATGAACATGCTTGATATATTGGAGAAAGACAAATGAGGTCAGAAAAGTAGTGGAGGTGACAGCCAGACCACAGAGGAATTTAAAGAAAAATAGGAGTTCTGGACAGCTGCAGACTTTTAGCCTGGACAGTGATAGAACAGAGTTACTGAGAAGGGGAAGAGACTAAGACTGCAGTTTTAGAGGAGAGAACTCAAGAATCCATTTGACTATGTGTCAAGCTTAAGGTGCCTATTACATAACCCAAGAAGAAATATTTTTTTAATAAAAATATCTTTTTACTGTTAGATTTACTGAGGTGGCGTTGGTTAGCAAGACTTACATAGGTCCCAGGTGTACAAGCCTACAGCGCATCGTCTGTGTGTTGTGTTATGTGCTCACCACCCAGGGTCAGTTCTCTTTCCATCACTGTGTATTTGACTCCTCCTCCCTCCTCTCCCACCCTCTCCCCCTCCCCTACAAATAACCATTAAACTATTGATTGTGTCCATGAGTTTTTAAAAAGAGTTGAATAAAAGTTTGAATTGCAGAGATATGTAGAGCTGAACATAAAAATGTACGAGGGCTGTCTGGAAAGTCTCCAGCCATGTAACCATTCTCCTCATATTGACAATGGCTGGATTTTTTTCCAGGCTGTCCTTAGCATATAGATGGTATTTCAAGTCACATGCTGGATGAAAACATAAGAAGTGAACATAGACAGAGAAGGGAGATGGTTCAGTGTCTCAACCCTAGAACACTTCAGTATTTATAGACCTGAAAGATGAGAAAGAATGACCATTCAGTGAGGCAGGAAGATAACCAAAAGTGTTCATGAGGCCAAAGGAGACAATTTTTCAAGAAGGAAGGGTTCAACCTGGTTAAATGCTGCTGAAAGGGTGCATAGAACAAAAAACATGAGTTTTGGGTTCGGCAACCTGGAGGTCATTAGTGACTGTGACAGCAGCAGTTTTAGGGAAATTTTTTAGGTAAGCAAAAACTTAATGGAATACAGTCAAGTGAGATTATGTTAGAATAATCAAGATAGCACATATAGACTTCATCTGGGAGGGAAGCAGGAAGAAAGGCAGGGTATAGAGGTAGAGGTATGGGAAGTTTGGTACAATTGATGGTGCAGGAATGTGGAATTCTATTAATATTTTTGAATTGCTTCTATTTTCTTGGAGAAATAGAAAGAAAGTCCAGCAGTGAACAATAAAGAGAGAGGAAGAGATATGAAATAGTCTTCAGGTAGGAGAGTGGATTAACTAGCAACATACAATAAAATTGCTGGGCATCATTAACTTCCCACTTTAGGTGAATGGTCATTAATTTAAAAAAAGGCCAGATATCAAGTCAATGGGCGTGTATTTTTCTTCAGGTGGAGCTAAATTGGTCCCAGGTTGAAGTTTTGCCAGGTGAGCACAATGAAAGACCAAGGGCGTGGATATGGAGAGTATTTCCAAAATAGTAATTCCATTGTGTGATACCAGCTGCTGCAAAAAGTAAACAATGAAAAATGATTCAGTTAATATACTAGAAGTTTATTTCTCATTCATGTGATGTCCACAGCAGCTGTCCTTGATCGGCGTACACCATATTCCGCTAGATGGTACGTCTATGACAGCAGACACCTTGTTATTTCCTAACACTGCTCTAATTCCAGGTCCTCTAAGAGTGCCTGAACATGGCAGGTTCTCAATAAACACATGAATCCTCAACTAACTACAGATAGTCTTTATTTTAAGTAAACTGAAGGAGAACAGTCTAGATTTTCAAAAAACAATAAATTATAGCATCAGCTTTTGCTTTCTGGCAGAATTTTCCCACATTGTTTTTAGCATAAACTTTTCATTGGACACTTTAGAATTTAGATATAATGTTTTTTATGTATGTGTTCCCAAAATCATACTGCACTAGGTGGTATATATTGGGAAACACCTCAGAACTACAGCTCCTATAGCAGGATCACAAGGCTCATCTTCACAGTATTGAGAGGAAGAAATAAGAGTCAGAAATAGAAAATTAAGAATCTTGTATACTACCTGGCACATAATCGAACATGAAAAAAAATTATTGGAATTTCAAATTGGCAAAAATAGAAATAGAAATTTAAAAATGCATCTCTGTGTCAAGAAGTTTTAGTATTTGCTTTTTTCAAGAAGCATAGCAAGAATGAAAGTATAAGCCCACTGTGAATTTCTCAGGCAGCAAAGATGAGACAGCACTTCAAGGAGAGTGAACGCAAGGGCTGTTGCATTCCTTGTGCTGGGTCCTGCCCTTTTTGGCCCTCTGCTTGTGGGAAGGCCCATGACTAGAGTTACCTTGTAATCCAATCGCTTCTCATATCAGGTGGGAAGCTTCTGGTTCTGTTTTGTCAGGAAAATAGCAAAGATATGCAAAGGATCTGATGAAATGGACCATTTCAGTTTCCCTTACGCAGGTGACCTCACAAAGCTAAGTATGAGGTTTATTGCTCTGAAGTTTAAAACACTGCACGTATCAGACAGACTGATTTGATTGCAAACAGCAGAAGCAGGAATACCAAAAGTTAAGGCGGTGGCGGGGCTGAGTAATTATTTTATATAGCACGCGGAGCTGGTTCAGAGACTGAAGGAAAACCCAGTCGTGAAAACGACAAGAAGCAGGCGGCTTTGAGGATCTAGGCAGCAGCAATCCCTTTTTCCTTTTATGCAGAATTCTGAGTGTAAACCCTTTGTGCACGTACAATTTACAGAGTAAATGTGGTCACGAGTTACCCTGCTTTGACCGCTGCCCTTAATTACCGAGACATTTGCTTGCATTACTTGAAAGCATTCTAAACAACTTATTGCTCATTTTGCATGCACCTGTATCACTTAACTGTCGTCACGTAAAGATGTGGCTATCTGATGTGCAGTACACTTACCACGGACACCAGGTAATGGCCCTGAGTGACAGCTAAGTGAGCTACCAGTAAAAGGCCTAAAACAGAAAGCCATAGAACGACGCTAATGCAAGGCGATGAACCAGGCAGTGTTCGGAGCGCCTTGCAGGAACGTGTCGGGCTTCGAGCTGCTCCTCATTTGTGAAACTTCTGTCTAAAATATGCATGACTACTTGCTTTCCTTTGACTACCATCTAATCATGCCAACAATTTTGAAATGGTACAAAACTCACTGCCAGGAATACTTTCCCTCGTGCAGAAGTACAGGCAGCCACATTAGCCCACGTTCTGTCTTCATAATCAAGCAACCCTTTCCCCGTGGTCCCCGGCGCAATCACAAAGCTGATGGGCTTGTACTGTCATTACAGCACAGCACTCAGCTTTGGGCAAAATGTTGGCATGGGCCGTCACACGGAGGGTTTATTGAACTGAGTCATTAACCATATTCTCAGTTACAGCACTATCAGCCTCGACTTCCACCATTTACTTTTAAAATGTTTCTATAACATTCTATGAGGTTTTCTCCACATGGTTGGTTTTTGTAGGAAAGATTTATGTGGGGGACTAGTTTAATATTTCCCATAAGGCATTCCGTTGGTTTACAGTCAACGTGGCATTTGGTCAATGTACACTGAGCCTCCTGCAGCAGCATTTTGGAAACATTATCTGACAGTCACCGAGCCCTGAGCAGCAGACACAGGAGACAGTCACTGCCTGCTCAGTGTACAGCCGAGAGGTGTGACCGCCTGATGCCTACCACAAGGACTGCGTCATGGACATGTGCTGTGGGCCCATTAGTATCTGAAGACACAACTCCATGATCCCACGAATGGATTTGGAGGAGGACAGCAAACTGGATAGCTAGAACCACTTGTTTGCAGCTACTCAGTAATGATGTTGCTGCACAAGATTCATTTTCAAAATTGTAATCTTGAGACCGTCATGCTAAGCGAAACAAGCCAGACAGAAAAAACCAAGAACCATGTGACTTCACTCGTATGTGGGATATAACACTGAAAGCAACAAGGAAACACAAACTCATGGACACAGTCAGTAGTTTAGTGGTTACCTGAGGGTATGGGGGGTGTGGGAGAGGAGGGAGGGGACTCAAACACACAGTGATGGAAGGAGCACTGACTCTGGTGGTGAGCACATAATACAACACACAGACGATGCCCTGTAGGATTGTACACCTGGGACCTGTGTAACCTTACTAACCAGTGTCACCCCAATAAATTTAATTAAAAATTATGGTAAAAGAATTTATTTTAGTTCTGTGCTAAGGTTCAGATATTTAAAGAAGTACCTTAAAATTTGTTGAAAACCAGCTATTGTTCTGAAAAGAGGTGAGCGTGCGAGAATCTGAAAGTGCTCTTTTGCCTCCGAATTGGTTCTGCTTTGGACCAGCCCGAAGCCACTCCTACAAATAATCCGGCATGCTCTTCTTGTACCCCAGGTCTGAACAGTTCAGGCCCTATCCCTAGCCAGGTTGGCAGATCCTAGACTTGTGCTATGCACTGCCTTTCAGTCTGAATCGCGTCGTGGAAACACATTCATAAACAGCTGCTAGGACCGGGAACTAAAGGAACAATACTCCTGGGTGTCGCCTGGTGCACCTTTTAGTATTTTCTCCTGTGCCATCAGGGCAACTACAGAAATCGCACAAAGAAATTGATCTATGTGAAGCTGAAGCACAGTGCTATTTTCTTTTCCTTGCAGCCGGGTCTTTAAAAGCATGGATAACAAAACAGACTTTTTAAAAAGTATATCCTATCATGTAGTCTATTCGCTCCTCTTAATACCCTAATTTCCTCAAGGGGCATTTTCAAGTGGCATAATAAGGGTCTATTACTCCCCCTGATGTGTTTTTAAATAAGGAAACAAATACTAACTTTGGAATGGCCTCTGATAATAAAAATATCGCCGTCACTTCGTACCAATTTTGGTGGCTATTGAAACGTTGTTATGCAGTCTAATGGATGTGTTATACATCTTTCCAGTCTTTGTCTCTTCAGTGTTCTGTGTTTTCTCCAAAAACAGGACAAAAATGTAGTAACGGTGCTGAGACTGTCAGCATTAGCAAAGTCTGTGGCTCACAGTTCACACCCAGTTTACTGACAAACTGATGCTTATTTTCATTCATTGGTTCACCTAGCAACCTTGTGAGGAAAATCGCATCGCCGTTGCAGCCCCATTTGGCATTTTCTCAGGGCAGGAAGAAGTACCACTAATTAGTTTTTCATGGTGGAATGCCATACTCTGCAGAAACCACTAGACAGAACTTTTGGGGAGAGACTTGAATATTTGTGAGTAATGTGGATGTCTGGATTTCTAGAAATGTCTGAAGCAAATAATCAAGTAACAAATGCTGTGTTTAAATACTGATATTCTAAAAATCCAGCTCAAAAGTAATCTGTGATCTGAAATCAAGATTATCTTCAATCACTGATCTCTCTCAAAATACATACCCACATAAAAAGGTGCTCCATCATTATAAAAGTAGCCTGATCATTTGAACAAGTTAATTGTAGAATAAAATGATTGGTTTGTTCTTATTTCAAATTGACTGCTTAATACATTTAATCAATTTAGCAAGTCCACATGTTTTACCTTGACAGAATTCCAAAATATAGCTTTGTTTCTATATTCTTCTCTCCCATGTTAGCAATGCTCTATTATCCATTTAATATAACTGGAAGAACAAATTTCCTTTTAAGGAAAATATGCTCCGAGTTCCTTTTGTTGACATAGTTTGTCTTGACCAATAACTAATATAAAGATAAGGTGCACCTTGTATCCTTTAGACCTGCTATCGAATGCCATTCATCTCATACATATGGGGATATTTCTATTTTTGTGAGCATAAACTTGTTATTATATAATGACCCTGCAGGGAAGGATTTCAAACGCAAATTGCTTGTCCCCTTTTTATGGAGCTCTATGTGTGCTGTACGATACACACAGAATAAGTGTGCAGTTGGATGATATTGGAAGATGAGTCCACCCACGTAATGGATGTTGGGTATTTTCACCATTCCAGATGGTTCCTTCCTGCCCCTTATCAGTCTGCTTCTCACAGAGGTCACCACTGTTCTGATGTCTGCCAACACGCATGGTTTTTGCTGGTGCTTGCCCATAACATACAGGAGATCATGTAGCACGCATGTCCTTGTGCCGGACTTCCTTCACTGCCCACGATATCAGTGATGCTCGTTCGTGTTGTGGCATTGATGAGCAGTTCGTTTCTCTTCCTGACTGCGCAGGCTGTTCTGTGGCCATGCCACAATGTGTTTAGCCATTCCCCAGTTAGTGGATGCATGTTTCTAGGTTTTGCTATGTAAGTAAACCTGCTATGGCCAATTTATTGATGTCTTTTGGTGGACAGACATACTCATTATTTGGTATGTGCCTACAAGGAGAGCTGCTAATCCACAGGGAAGGCATGTGGTTAATTTTCGTAGGCACTGTCAAATAGTTTTCCAAAGTGGCCATACCATTCTACACTCACAACAATGATGTGTGAAAACTATAGTTTCTCTGTATTTTTGCTCAAACTTGGTCTTGTTGAGCTTTAATTTTAGCCACTCTACAGGGTGTGACGTAGGTGGTTTCAATGAGAAGGTTTCCGATGTCAGGTTTCTCAGCCCTCCTGCTCTGCCTTGTATTCCTCTCTCTCTTCCTTCCCCTCAACTTGCTCCTCTTTTCCTGCCTTCTTTTCTACCTTCTCATTGCCTCCCTGGAAGAGAGATGTTTCCAATTCACCACTGACATCTTCCTGCCTTAGGCTAGTATGTTACTGCTTACATAGAGAAACATAAGCAACAGTGAGGTCACTAAGTCCACTACCCTCTGCATGTATTTCCTAAGTAACTTTAAAGGTGGTTGAAAAGCCTGTGGAAATTATGTCCCAACAGAACCCACCTGTGGCTTAATTGTCACTTAGCTGCGCTATAATTATGGCACAACACTTTCAATAGCTTTATTATGGAGAACTAAAACACTTATCATTAAAAGCATTTTGGTAGTATTTGTTCGCATTTGACATTTTCGCTAGAGAAAAAAATATTTATGTGGGATAAGAGAACATTTTAAGAAATACAAATTTCATAATTGCCTTCATATACGCAGCAATAGTCATTCTGCCCCTATCTTGGCTCTGTGATATGCGAGAAATCATTTTCCACTTCCACCTGAGTGCTTTCAAAGGCTTCCCCCGGCGCCTTCAAGGGAAAGGAACGTCGTCCCAGTAATTGGGTAGTCTGTGACAACATGTTGTCATTTCTTTATTAATTGCAATTCTTAATGTGGAGAAAATGAAATCGCCGTGTGTTTGCATTCAGCTGCCCTGCCAAAGTTAATTGCTGCTCAAGAGATGCCAACCTTGCGATACACTGGTCGTGTAAGAAAGAACAACTGCTGACTCGAGTGCCTTGTTTTCCAGTGCGTTCACATTCTTCCTATAATTGGCCCCCGTGTTCTTCTTAGATTAACAGATCAACTAATAATACGGTACATTTTAAAGGACGCAAACAACAGGAAAGAGGCAGTATAACGGGAGTGTATTTAAAGGGCACAGACTCATTACAATAAACACATTGAAACAACAAGGCCAGCTCAACCTTTACAAAAACTATATTTATCTTCTTCTGTACAAGCCAAAGTAAGTAGAGCGTCAAGCTTAACAGAGAGAAAAGTTTTACATTTGTTTAAGAAACTTGTGTGGCTTACTAATTAGATGTAATTTCGAATTCTCTTTCAGAATATGTTCTATGCATAACGTACCCTCTCGTCATAAAAATCATTTTAGTAAAACGAACAACTAACATTGCCTGACAATTGGTATGTAGCCCCGGATAAAAGTGTGCTTGACACAGCTCATATTCTAGGTGGTATATGGGACTGTCACAGTATTATTTCTGTTAGCCTGACATCTCCAATACCTAACCCTGTATCAGGTAAATCACCAGAAACCCATATACTTGAACCTTAATGCTATAATCCTCCATAGAAATGATCACATTGATTTGCAATTTAATATTATTACTACAGTTTTTATTGAGTTACTAAAAGATAGATCTATTTGACATTTCTTCATACGGTCTTTGAAAAACAGAATTGATGAAATGTCCATTGCATGATTTAAAACTCTTATAATATGCTCATGCAATAAATACATTTTTAAGGTCACTGGCAGGAAGCAAAAAGTTATTTATCTTACTCTAGTTTTATGCTTCATTTAACTGGCTCATAAGGGGTATGTAACCTGACACATTTCAAATTTTGTAAGTGAGCGGAGCATGAATAACTAATAAAAATATAGCATATTAAAGATATTAAATATTATATATTAAACATGAGAAGGTACATTAATTTAGATTTGGAGTTGGAAAAACAGAGAGTGAGGGTTGGGATGAAAGTTAAAGTAACAGTTATTAGGTACTTCAATCAATGGTTGCAATAACCAGCTCTAGCTTATCATTTTGTTAAGGTTGCCTGAACTTCCAACGTAAAGCAACTTAGGAGAGTATTCCCTATTATTATCATTACAAACTCAAATTCTGTGGGGTTCATTAAGCATGGACTCTGTGCCAACCACAGGCTAGTGTTGCTAGACTCATTTTTATTGAAAGGGTTGCAGAAATACAACAGTTGGTGAAAACCTGAAGCTGAGAACTGCTGTTGAAATAAACATGAGGCTAATAAATCCTTTAAATTTTTCTTGCTAGGTTGAACTCCACCTGCTTTATTCAGGATGGCCAGTAACTGACAATAACAGTCTAGTATGCAAAGGGTTTTTAGGAAATTGTGCGCAATTTGGGAGCCACCAAAAACAGTTCCCGTGCATTATAAATGATAGGGTAATTAGAAAAAGCATTTCTAAAAATTACCCAGTTTTTGACTAAAGCAAATCAAAGCAATAAATTCACAGAATTAGATTAGTAATTGATGTTCTTTTTTAACACTGACATTTGAAGTGTTTCTGCTTCGTTGGTAATTAGTTACATACTATTTGACCCAATGAAATATGAAGTTTGGGACTGAAGCAATTGCTTTGCTCAGAGTTCTTATAGTCAGTCCATTGAAGGACTGTTTTTCCCTCAGTGCAGTTATTTCTAATCGTGATCATTGGGCTATTGTTACATTTAGGAAATACAAATAAATAATAACCAAACCTAAATAATAAAAAGTAGGGTGCCAGAGGCTTCTGGTCCAAAATCACAGTGTAGGGAACCCTGAACTCACATTATTCCAGGAACACATCAAATCTATACCTGCAGACAGACAAATCCCCCCTGAAGAAGAACTGAAGGCTGACTGAACAGCTTCTGCGCAGCAGATGAGAGAGAGTCCACGTGGGAAACATGACGACACCGGACTTAGGAAACGCCCCCCGCAATGCACCAACTCGCCGTGCGCAGGGATCCCAGCAGGGCCTGCACACAGACTCAGCCGCCCTGGGGCCCCGTGGAGGACCGTGGTTTAAAGGGTGCCTAGACTATGCGGGAAGGAAATCCATTTCCTAACACTAGACTAGGGCACCTGCCAAGCCAGAGAGGAACTGCGGGGACTGTCTTCGGTGTGGGAGGTGCTGGAGAGTGACTTTTGTGGCCCTCACCCCTGACCACACACGCAAGAGCAGGACACAAGCCGTCCAGCCAGTAAGCAAAAAGGCTGTCAGAACCCAGAGACCCACAGCGGCTCTGCAGCTTGTCCCTAGGAACCCTCGTGATTGTGCCCACGCTAAGTACCACCCCAGGCCCCGACATGGTGTACTTCCAGGTCTTCCTGCGGCCTGCTCCAGCTGTGACCTCCGGCTGGCCTGCCAAGGTGCTCCTGCTTTGCCTAGCCGCCAGGCCTCCGCACAGCTCACTCCCACTCCAGTTTTAGCTCTAGCTGCAAATCCACCTGGCCTCTGCCAAGGCAGTAGGGCACAGATGTCCCCAGCACTTCCCACAGACCAGTCTTTATTCAGCTACAGCTCCAACCAACCTGTCAAGGCCGCCCCAGTGCACTTGCCCCCTGGACTGCCCATGGCTCACCTATGCCCCAACTACAGTTTTGTGACAAGCTGCTGCTTGCCCTGGGACTATCAAGACCTGAGCCAGCTCCAGCTAAAATGTCAAGCAGTGTCCAAGCCCTAGGAAGGCTTGCTTGTCCCTGGGTCTTCTCACAGCTTCTGCCTACTTTAGTCACAGCAGCATCCTGCAGAGGCAGCTCTGGGGTGGCTCTCTCCGGGCCTTCACAAAGCCCATGTCCACTTGGGCTGCAGTACTGGGCTCAGCGCAGCTGCCCTGGGGAATCCTGGTGGCCATGGAAGCCTATTCCAGCTACAACTCCCAAGATTCCATAAGCTCTGCGCCCACACCATCTCCAGCTCTCCAACTGAACTGACAACGAAACTGAGCACGCACAGCCTACAAAGGGGAAGCTCCTACACAGGCCTCTGCTTCCAGACACAGAGAACTTTCTGTTCTGACTAATGTACAGAACCAAACACACACACAGAGGCAAAAATGTGGAGATAAATATGTCCCAAACGAAAGAACAGAACAAATCCCAGAAAAGAACTAAATGAAATTGAGCAAGTTACCAGATAAAGGGTTCAAAACACTGGTTGTGACAGTGCTCAAAGGACTTGGGAGAAGAGCTGATGAACTCAGTGAGAACGCCAATGAAGAGATACAAAATGTGACAGAAGCAATCAGAACTGACGGTAACGGAAATGAAAGCTATACTAGAAGGAGTAGCAAGCATTTAAAAGTGGAGCTCTAAATACCTATAAAAGGGAATAATTTTTTATATTTTTTAAGACTAGAATTACTCTAAAACTAGGAAGTGATATTCTCTGCTTTACTTCCCCAAAATGTCCAGAAAAATATTTGATCTCCATTTATTTTTCACAATACTATAAAATGTGTGTCTTTTTAATCAGACAGGGATTAATTCTGACAATGAAATTCTTCTTACATCTAATAATTGTTACATGGGGTGAAAAAGCATCTTTACTTCAAGGTTGTCAAAGTACTTCACAAATAGCCTCCTATAGCTGGCCAAAGCAAGGCAATAATTGTGATAATGACAATAAGCTTCACTGTAAAACTTTATAGAAAAGACACACAAAGTGAGTTAGAATTCCAAGCTCCATACTTCTAATTAATACATCAGTGTTCTAGATAACTTCCACTGTGGCTTATATTGATTATCTCTTTTCTTCCTAAGCAAGTCAAAATGATTCATTGGTTCACTAATCCACAGTAGTCCAGTTAGGATGTGGTATTTTAAAACAAAATATATAGAAAACAAAACATACAAAGAAAAGAATTAAAACCTGAATACTGCTAATAAGCAAGTTGTAATGTATGCTTGACATCACAAAAATAGGGTCCATTACAATTTCTTGGTAATAATGACTTACTAAAAAATAAAACCAGTAGAGTGCCAGCTAAGAAATGGAAGAGTGATAGAAAGTTTTCATTTCTCTAACTGACTCAGGACATCTTATCAATAGGTTCTAATTGTTGTTGTTTTTGTTGTTGTTTTGAGAGTGTGGTAGGGAGAAGAACATACACTCCCAAAATATCTACATATAACTTACTAATTAGTTAATTATAGAGCCAAAAAAGTCATCTCTATGGTGAAGAAAGCTAGCAGACATCGCTGGATATGTGGCAAACAAGTACTTTTAAGACCATGAGAAGAATCATCTTCTGTCTCTGACAATAAATAATGTAAATGTCTACTCAACCAAGACTGAAGACTATCCCCATCAAATGCCTAAATTGTAATTGACGTGGATGGAACAGCGAGTTCTCCTGCTGTGACCCTTGTATGTTTTCAAAGAACTTGTAGTTATATTTTTAGTTGATTTATTAAATTCCATTGAACACACCATAGGAAGTCCAGTTGACATCAACCATAGAGTATGTCAAAAAGATTTCAGTTGTAACATGTCTAAAAGCATATGTGCAGTGCCCCTCTTACAAACCTATCAGAGATAATTGTTGTTCAATTGCTGTGCTAGTTCAGTTTGTTTGTTTGTTTGTTTTCCCCTTTATAGTAAAACTTGAGGGCAGGTTTATGGAGTGACTAGGAATATTGGTACTAAAAAGTATTTGCGATTTCAATATTGGTTGTTGTTATTCTCCAGCAGGTTGAAGATCAGAGTGTCTCCTTATAAAAGTGACCATAAAAATGACTGTCATCCTTTTGCTGTAGGACAAGCTTTCATTATTTCTGAGAACTTCATGGTCCTATGCTTGTATTTAACTGGACAATTAATTAGAGAGACAGTCTGAGAGTTTGTTGCCCACTCATTGGGAATTAATCTCCCCCAATTCAAAGCAGTCCTATGGACTACTGGTGAAGACAGAAAAATGTGTGAAAAAAAGAAATTCTTTACGAAAGGTGAACCAAAGTCAATACAGGAGTTAATAGCTATAAAAATGTGTGGCTCCAAGTTATTTGGCTGTTTTCTTCAAGCATTCTCATTAATTTAAAAAATGACCAGAAAAATATACTAACAATAAGTGTTAGCACTAAGCAAGTATTGCTGCATGACAGTTTATACATTCTCATTGAAAACTAGAAATAACCCTATGATGATGTGCTATCATCATTCCTATCTTACAGAGGGGAAATGGAAGATTAGAGAGTTTTGGTGATTATTATTTAGTAAGTGGTGGAGCAAGGCCTAAAATCTAGTAGTCTGTATCCAGACCCTGTACTCTTTCTATATTGCAGATTTTTGCAAGACTATTCAGACTCTAGCAGCTACTTTCTACTCACTCTTCGTTCAAGTATAAAAAGCAGATATTCAGAAGAGTATAACTATGAAAACTTGACTAATATTAACATAAACAAGTTATATCAATACTAGCTAACAACTGTTGTATAGTTTTAAAATGACAACTAAAATATTCATCATTTTATCAACTAACTTCAGCCAACTTCATTTAAAAACAGTATATATTTAGACCAATCATAAGCTAAGCTTGGCACTGTGAATTAGATTTTTGTGTGAACACAAAGCAAGAATCAATATGAGAAGAGTCACATATTACTCTCAATATCTGATGGCTAAAAGATACAGAAACTAAATAAGGTCACAGCAGAAATGGAAAATGACATAAAAACCTAATACCACTCTTCTCTGGATGGTATGGAATGTGCATAGCTGCTATAATAAATAAGAAGAGCTTTGTGGTTA
The DNA here is from genome assembly GCA_004026885.1 of Lyroderma lyra. Classification (NCBI taxonomy): domain Eukaryota; kingdom Metazoa; phylum Chordata; class Mammalia; order Chiroptera; family Megadermatidae; genus Lyroderma; species Lyroderma lyra. The sequence goes on from PVJL010006531.1 coordinate 23,316, forward strand.
AGTAAACTTGGGAAATGTTACACATTCAATGATTTCATAATAGCAGGAATTCGGAGGCCTTTAATGTACTAATATGCACTGTGAAATGCCCTGAGGCACATTGAAGAGGCACTGCTACCCAAATACACTTGGAAACCCTTTGGTTTTCTATGGACCATCTTGAGTACGAGTGAACACAAAAAAATATACATGTGATTATGACCAGAAAACAGAGAGAACACCTTTTCAAGTGAACATGACCTATGCATATAGGAGTAGCCATGTAATAAGCAAAAAGAAATTCTTAGTAAATTCCCAAGAACAGACAAAGGAAAACGTTGTCTTGGACTTGCAGGTCGGGGTAGGGGATTGCACTGAGCCTCCCATTCTCCTCCACCCACCCCCACTCTGTAAAGGATGATCTTCTAAATCATGAACTCAGCAAACGAGAAGGAAGATGGGTGGGTAATAAAAGTGATGTGACAACCAGAGACATCCAAATCCGAAGGTACAGGTGAGAAAAGCCTACAGCCACCTCAGTGAACGCTGCAGACAGAAGCCTGAACGATTCTGGAATTGGCAGCAGCAAATGCCTCCGGAAATGAAGGGGAAGGTGATTGGAAAGTAAGAAGGATCATTCAAAAATTGAAGAAACAGAATCCAGAATTGCATTCCCCAGCCCAGCACAAGAAAAGACATCTATTTTTGGAACAGTTAAAGCAGGTCTCCTGGATGGGAGAACACGAGGCACAGTTGTGTGGGATGAGCATATTTTCATTGAATCTTCTTTTCAGTAAGAGAATGACATCAATAGTTCTGGGAAGTCAGCCCAGTTAAGTCTCAGTTGAGCTCAGAACTTCAAACTTGATTTTTTTTTATTTTCCATTTTTAATTACAAATAACGACTTTTTTCCCCCGACCTCATCCTAACTGATGGTGTTTGTTTGAGTGGTAGATAACTGCCTTGTCTTCTAGTTTCTGATGTTACTGTTAAAAAATTAAATACCATCCTACATCTTGACAATATTTATATGACTAAACAGAGAAACAATAGGTCTGGGAGGAAGTGATGCCTTTTCAGAAATAAGAAATTTGAAAGAAAAAATACTAGGAGACAGAAACACTCAGATAACTTTCAAGTGCTTTCAAACATTTTTTAAAAATGATAGCCAGAATTGAAGTATTGGAAGAGAACATATAGGAAATCAGAACACAAAGAGAATGAGATGGAAATTAGGAGAATAAAAGAATAGTAGAAGACAAATCCAGGAAAAGGCCAATTCCACAATGACAGCAGAGAGGACCTGCAGGAGAAATAATTATTAATAAATCAATTCCAAGTATTTTCCAGAAACGAAGGGTGTAATCACAGGGGGCTACCAACTACACCACGTGTTTAAGATAATACACAAAAACAGTGAGGCACAGCATTTGAAAATTTCAAAACACTGAGAGCGAAGAAAAGCTAGACAAGTTTCCAGAAAGAGGAGGGAAAAGTCATATAAATATTGTCAAGATGTAGGATGGTATTTAATTTTTTAACAGTAACATCAGAAACTAGAAGACAAGGCAGTTATCTACCACTCAAACAAACACCATCAGTTAGGATGAGGTCGGGGGAAAAAAGTCGTTTCCAGACGTTTACGGTCATGAGTGATTACCTCCCATAAGCCATTCCTCGGGAAACTACTGGACAATATGTCCCATCAAAACGACAGGACATTTTTTTTTCAGAAACAGGAATATATGGCATGCAAAACATAGGTGATCCAAAGCGAAAGAGAGATGAAGAACAACTCAAAGGAAGATGACCACGTTGGCAAAAGTAGAGAGAATAGCCCCATGTAGATTGGGGCACGGGAGAAGACTCTAGGGGAGGTTCTTGCAAAGATGAAATAAAGAAATGAGCAGATTTCTCAGGACCTTGAAAAGCGACATTTGAACAGGCACGGAATTTGAGTTTTTCAGGATGAAAACGTAGCCAGTTTTCTATATGGCTTCGTTCTAGGGTTGCCATGGCCTTGGTAAAGCATGAACCGAACCTTAATCAAACCCAAATTACAATATAAGTGTGTTTGGAATTTCTTCTAGGGTTTCCCAGCACCGGCAGAGTTGTCTGAGTCCTAGCTCGATGTCCTTTTTACTATTTAATGCTGACACAATGGATGTTCAGATGAAACTTGGCAAGCCTTTTTTTTTTAATATTCAGGAAATACATATTATGAGTCAGATGAATTCTAGTATTTTCTTAATGTTTCCATTTTCTTACATGTGGCTTATCCATATAAAAGTGGGACAGAATATTTAGCAAAGTCATAAACTGAGAATTTTTATTTTGTTTTCATTTTTATTTATTAATTTTACTGGGGTGACATTGGTCAGTAAAAATTACATAGGTCCCAGGTGTGCAGTCCTACAACTCATCGTCTACGTTGCATTATGTGTTCATCACCCAGAGTCAGTGCTCCTTCCATCAATCCTTCAAGGTTTTACTTCAATTTCAGAGGGCCATTAGAGTCATAATTAATATGCATCTATTTATGGTGGAAGATTTCCCTGTAGGCTAATTAATTCCTTAAAGAAAATTTATTTGCCAGAACAGGTCCTTAATGAAGACAATAACTTCATTCAAAAAGTCATGTGTTTTGTTTGTTTTTCAGGAATCACCTTAGGTCTGACATTGACAGGTTAGAACAAATATTTTGTGAACCATCTCAGGGTTCTCAGTTATTAATAGCTCCAAAAGAACTTTTCAATATCTGTGCTAATGAAGCAGAGTGTGACACACATAATGTCCAAATCACGTGTGCTCAGTTGTGGAATGTTGTGAGGAAGCACAACTTCAGTTACTCCATCTCAGTGATAAAGAAGTGCAGCCGGAATGACACGTTATGACAGGAAATTTGGACTCGGGTCCACACGGAAACTGCAATAACTAGCAAAATGACTGCATTATAAAATGTGACATTGGCTCTACTCACTAAAGTAAATAACGGATGTATCATCGGTGAGTATGTTCTCCCATGCAGTAGGTTTTCTTTTTCTTTTGTTGGTGGTTTCCTTTCTGGTGCAAAAACATTGTGGTTGGATCGAGTCCCATTTGTTTACTTTTGTAAATGTTGTTTTCCCTTGCCTGAGGCGATAGATCCAAAAATTAAATGGCAAGGAATTTACTGCCTGTTTTCTTCTAGGAGTTTGATGGTTTCGGGTCTTATATGTAAGTCTTTAATTCATTTTTTTTTTCTTGTGGATGGGAAGGAGGAACTTATCACATCACATAAATATAGCTAAGAACACATTTCTTTTTTTTATTGTTAGACTTATTGGTGTGACATTGGTTAACAAGAGTTACTTAGGTTCCAGGTGTGCAGTTCTATAGTGTGTTGTCTATGTGTTGCCTTGTGTGTTCACGTTTCTTAAGGTTAAATTCAAACACTTTTAGATATTTTCTCCTTTAAAACATTCTCTGTAAATACATCTTTGACAGTTTTTCCATTTTTAAATGTTATTGACTATATTCTCCATACCGTAGTTTATACCCTGTGACTATTTTGTAACTACCAATTGTGTATCTCAGTCCTTTTACCTTTCTCACCCAGTCCCCCAACTCTCCTCCCATCTAGGAACCATCAGTTCTCTGTGTCTGTGAGTCTGTTTCTGTTCTTTTGCTTTGTTTGTTTTGTTCTTTAGATTGCACATATAAGTGAGGCCATATGGTATTTGTGTCTCTCAGTTGGACTTATTTTTTCACTCAGTGTAGTACCTTCTAGGTCCATCCATGTTGTTGTAGATGGCAAGATTTTATTCTTTTTATGGCAGAGTAATATTCCAGGGTGCATGCATGCGTGTGTGCATGCATGCATGCGTGTGTGTGTGTCTAAAATATCTTATTTATCCAATCATGTATTCATGGACACTTGGGTTGTTTCCACATCTTGGCTAATAGTGCTACAATGAACACAGGCATACCTGTATATTTTCAAAGTACTGTTTTGGATTTCTTCAGGTAAATACCCATAAGTGGAATTGCTATTCTCTTCTCCAAGTAAAACCATGCTCTTATTTGTGGGCATGCATTTTTAAGTTGTTTGAGAAAATATTCTCAGCTCTACATTGTTCTTCACCTTTATAAAGTTCATTTCCCAATTAGATACAATTCAGTATTCATTAGGGGTTAGAATGAGTTAAGATTCCAGGTACTTAATTCTTTTAGATTTCTAAAAACAATATAATAACATGCATACAGATACACACAGAGGAGTATAAGATGTCTCTCCCTCATCTCTCTCCTCTCTCTGTCTTTCTCTCTCTTGTCTCTCTCCTCTCTCTGTCTCTCTCTCTTTCACACACACACACATTATACACATCACACATAGTCAAACTAGGCTTGGAAAATCTAACTATCACATTCATGCTCCCACACTGAAGGGACACATCTCAGTCTCCTGCGAATAAGTAATGAGACTAGGAATTTGCTGATCACATTAACATTGCCTTTCCTAATTTTTCATATTTCGAGTGAGTTTCAAAGATTCTTTTAAGGTGGCAAGAAATAAACTTCCATTGGTTTGAAAATGTCTTTGGTCCAATTGCACCCATTCTGGGTGGCTTTACGTTACCAGGGATCAGAGAAAAGCCTGGCACTGCACAGAGTCCGTTACTCTGTCATCCAAAGATCATTTCTCGAGATTTTAACTGTTTGCCCGTTTCTCCTGTCTAAACAATATTGTATGTTAAGTCTGAGGAAGACATACCCATTCGTATAAAACACACAGATACACAGATGCTCTAATATCAGATTAAACTTGAGAAATACAGATCTATCTGAATCATGGCTGGTTGCTAATACCCTCCCCAAACTGTCATGTAGAAGAGGTCTTGTACGTCTATAGATCAGCACCATCATTTATTCGGATTGGGAATCTTGACATCTTTCTTTCAACTAATATTTGCTGAGCACTTACTGTGTGCAAGGCATCGTGGAAAGCCCTGCGAAGGCTGCTACCCAGTCCCGTCCTGCATTCCCACGGCCCTGTATTTGCACACCCCCGCCACCCCTGCAGTCCCGGTTCTGGTTCCCAGCCCCTCAGGCCCGGATTGCTGCTCTCAGCTCTGCACTACAGAATTTCCCAAGTCCCGTCCTGGCACAGCCCTTCACCCCCCTTTGCCAGCGGTTTACCAAGCCCCCGCCTAGACTCTTCCTTTTCCAGGCCCCCCCTTCGCAGCCAGGCACCGGACGGTGGGGCCCAGCCCCGTCACTGAAGCCAGGGAGACTCGTCCGAGGGGCCAGTCCCCAGGAAGCCAGCAGAGCCCAGCTGTCACCCGCTCTGCCTCCCTGACGTAAGCCACGCGGCCCCCGCAGCCCCAGCTTGCCCTTTCCGTGTGCACTTTGCCTTGGAAGAAGGGAGAAGACGTCAGATCCCAAACCTCCTCCACTCCGTGGCTCCCCACGCAGAGCGCAGAGCGGGCCAGGGCCTGGGCCGAGGGGTTTACTCCGTCCCCGGGTCCGTGCAGTCGGCGTGACAGCAGCCCGTGCTAGGACCGGGAGGTCGAGGGACTCGTGCATACTTCTTCTTCTAGTTACCCTCTACGTAACCTGTCACAAGACAGGCTCTCTTTTATAGTTAGTTTCTATAGTCCCTTTAATCCCGTTGGCGACTATATACCCCTGTGCTATGATCGTATGGTTTAACTGACTCTAATAAATACTGCAAGCCTTCAATCGAAAGGCAACACACTGTCGATTTCCTTAAACTGTCAGACCATCTAATAGAAAACATCAAACGGGTAATCCTGGCACAAAAATTAATTTCTTAATTCGTCTTTGATTCAGTGGAGAGTTAAAACTCTTAACAGACTTATCACTTGCTTCGTGTCTATTGAAGTAAACCTGAGCTGTCCCCTTTCAAAATCAGGACGTGAGCCAGGTTATTTTTATATAGAGATTGAAACTAGGTTTCAGAATAAAGTTCCTTAGCTTCATCTGAATCGCTGGGTAGGAAGACAAAAGACGAGTGATTGGGAGTGAGGCAAGATAGATAGTACTGAAGCAATGCACACGAAAGAGCCCAACAGCAACTCCTCCACAGCTCGTAAATAACAAGTCCGGAATCAATACAGAGGCGTCAGCTCCATCCGTCATCCCAGCCCTTGCCACTCAGTGGGGGAGGGACGCACAGGGGCCCCACCATTAAGGAGGGGGCCTTAATGTTGCCGTGAGACTGAGGCAGAAAGGTCAGTCTGCTGCCTTCGCAGAGAAAACCTAAGAAGGTGAGATGAGCTGAGTCAGCACTTCCATGCCCAGGCCGCCCCCTCATTAATCACTGCCATGTAGACCCAGCTAGTTCATCACAAAGCATTCAGACCAGACCCCCTTCCCTACCACCTCGGACCCCTACTTCTCCCCGAATACGGAAACCCTCGTTCTATTAAAATGAAAAAAAAAAAAAAGATGAGAGCCCACGCTTCCAGCCCCAGGACTTTTCCCTCCCAAATTACATAGAGCACATTTGCAATGTTTTCAGTTTAAAAACAGGCCAATGGTACAATGGAGTTTTAGAAACGTATTCATCTAAACTACATTGTTTTCAAGAAAAAAAATGACTGTCCCTGATTACAATGGCACAGGTGACTGAATGGAGATGCCTTTTAAAAATGAAAGCACTCGCCTCTCCTCCATTACTCTGGTGGGTTTTAGAGACAGAGGGGTAGACTGTAATATGTAATTAGCTGTTGTGAAAATGAAAGTGATAGCTAATAATTGAAGATGAATGTGAATTAACCATTACACCTGTACCTTATTCGGACGGCAGGGACATATTGCCTTTTGCGAGGTTCAAATAGTTCTAAAAATATTACCTAAAAATATACAACGACTTGTTTCATTGACATGTAGCCCTTCAGCAAATTATAATAATAGAGTTAAGACTATTAAAACAATATTAAAACTAAATGATGTAAGCCATTAAATATGGATTAATCAAATTACTTTACTGTTGTTTGCATCCTTATACTTGCCCTAATAATATTAAAAGTAATCATTTATACTTAATGGAATGCAGTGATATCAGAGTGTTATTGATTTTGTGCTTGAAAGTTTGTCCTGGGTGTAATTTTTATGCATCACACTTATAGAGAAGGCAAATTGTTCCGATTCCATTTCATTATATTCTGCTAGAAAATCAATGCCTTACACGTGTTGCAGAATATCTTTTCACAGTTCAACTACTTTGTGAAAATGTCTTTGACTCATAGAAGTAAAGAATTCTTGATCACCAATAAAAGATGCACATTGTCATTTGCTTTCACTTCTTCAATTTCTGCAACATTTAATCACATTCAAAGAAAGTTTTTAGCCACTGCCCTTACCCTCTGAAGTCAGGGATAGCAGTAATTCCGTTTCAGTTTTTTTCATAGAACTTCAAATAAATTCATTAATATAGTATGCTATTTTCTGAATTATTCAAAAGGGTTAACTGTGGAATTGAGGAGACAGAGTTATGTATGTATGCTAGCCAGAAAAAAATCCAGCCATAAATGCCTCTATTTTTCATATTATGTGGTTGGATACTTTCCATTCCAAGCAGCATATATATTAATATATATAATTGTATGATATATATTATATTTATATTTATAAATTGTATATATATACAACAGACATATATATGCCTGTGTGTGTGTGTGTGTGTGTGTGTATGTATATGTGTATATATATTAATGCTCCAGCCAATCTTGCCTTTTGTTATGGTTTTGTTCTTTTATTACTTAGCACATGTGTATTAAGAATAGGTTAAATCAGATATAAAGTAAATAAGTCACAAGGATGTGATGTACAGTGTGGGGAATACCGTCAGTAATGTTTAACTTTGTGTGGTGACAGATGGTAACTAGATTTATTGCAATGACGTCACTTCCTGTATAGAAACACTGTGTCACTGCGCTGTACACCTGAAGCTGATACAATGTTGTATGCCAGTTTACTTCAGTTTGAAAAGAAGAACCTGCAGGGCTCAAGGAATGGCAGATACTCGAAGATGTCATCAAAGCGAAGCTCCTAGTCAAATTTTGAATTACACAGGACAAGGGAGGAGAAACTAGTGTCACAGCAATTCACAAAGCAGAACGCTCTGTGGTCCATGTAATCTCTTTTGTGTTGCCCCCTTATTTTCAACTACTGTGTTTCACTGTTGTCAGAGCGATTGCCTTTAGTAGCTTCCTCCTTATGTGCACTCAATCTCAACTTCCCAAAACATTGCTGTGAAATGAGATCGTTGGGGTTGCCGAGATTCTGTAGAAAATAAACTCCAAGTAAGGGCCTGAGATGATCTCACACTGGATATTGTACGTGAGCTTTATGGTAGATGATTTCCGCTCATTTCAACCTGTTTTTGCTTACGATCAGCTTTGCAGCTACATGGCAGAAAATATAGAATCTGGAAGTCTGACTTTCTAGTAAGTGAGGTATTAGTCTTTATTAGGTTACAGAGGGTGAGGTTTCAATCAACATATGGTTTGAACATCTATCCTATGGCAGGCATTATGTTAGCACTTCGGTGGGCAGCGAACCCTGCTGTCAGGAGTTTATATTAGTACAGTGTGACATTCTCATAACTTGAAACTAGCTTTGCCCTCTAACGCTCAACCTATGAAAATCCATTTACAATAGATATGGTCAATCGTGTCAGGCAAAAACCAAGACATTGCAAGGATGTGATGAAATCGTATAAAAAATAAACATGTCAATCACCAATATTTAGGAGTAACGTCAGGAAGGGAAACTAAAACATGACGACTTTTGGAAGTACAAGCTTAATAAATCATGTCATACAAGCTTGGGGGGGAAATGTATTGAACCAGGAGGGGTTGGGGGAGCCATAGAACATAAAAATGAAGATTTACAGAAGCAAGTGTTGGGCAGAACCTTCCATTTCCTATCCAAAAGAGAAAGATGCTTGGCTAAGAGTACGGGAGCACGCATGTCCCCTTCGCAGTGTGTCCCTACCATGGCTGAGAGCACCTCCAGTCAACCGCTCTAGTGTTTCTGAGGATTCCCGTATTCCCATTGTATTCATTTTGTGCTCACGAAGCAAATTTCTGATGAGAACTTGGTTTTCATTGTGCTTTTTGCACTGACACAGACTGCTCTGGTGAGCTAATCTGAATATTAACTTTACCTGACTTTTCCCGGAAATGACCCTCTCGGTTTAATGAGATACACCATCTTTGAAGTGTAATATTGTCGTATCATCTGAGAGGTCATAAGCACATGCTTTGTAAATAAATGGAAGCCGTTTGTGAATCATATTTATTTTTCTCAAATTAGTCCTCAGAGTCGCCCTGGCATAGAAAAAAGAAAATAAAACTGCAAAAAAACTCACATATAAAAGAACACACACACCGAAACTACACCCTGTAACCTTTAAGACAGGAATCTTAACTCAGGTACCCACCCGGAATTCCTTTGTTTCATCATTCATGTGGGGAAGGGTGAAGACAGATGATGTCATCATACTCTATTCTCATGTATCACATAAAGCTAAGCATATTTCCAAGTATTACTGGAAGCCTTCACTAGTTGGTTTTAAGAACCCGTAACTCTAAGTTTTTGGGAGACTCAGAGAAAAACGAGAAAATGTGTTAGAGGTACCAGCTAGCTGTAGAATCTCAGTTCGGGGAGGACAGTTCTCTATCCAAAGCTCATCCTAAACCTACATTAGTGAGAGAGTTGGAGACCAAGAGACAAATGAGTGCCTCATCTGTGTCACCCACCTCTTGCTACGGGCTTTTCCTTAGAGGAAATGACAGGATCCAGCCAATTTCTTTCACATTCTGACTTTTGGTAACTTCCCAGTTACACTCATCTCCTATTCTCTATAGTTTGATACCTTTTTGATCCTTTCGGTGCATATAATGTTCTTCAGTAAGAATTGTACAATTTCAACTTTCTTATATGCCATACAGGATGCCAGTATTTGTCACCATGGTTTACATGCTGCATACAACATTGAAACTCAAGCAATTAGTCCTCGACCTTCAGGGAAGGCCTCCTCACTTGGAGTGAACATATTTCGGAGCATAGACTACTGCTACCCAAAGCAGTGCACACAGTGAGCTGATATGTGCACACGTGTACAATTAAATGGCTCCGAGCAATGGATTTTATATATGATGTTTAAATGGGAAGTTTCCAAAGCATCATGGAGATAAACTTTAATGAAATAAAGTCATTACAGTCGTGATTTTAAAAAAACGAAGCAAACTTGTTAGTGATGATTTCGAAATGCAACAACAGTGTCATGAAAGAGAGACGTTCACAACAGGGAAGAGAACACAGAAACAATCTCGTCAAGTGTGTAAGATCGAGGTGATCACGCTTGACTCTCGTTTTGTAATGCTTGCCATAGAGTGTCAAAGAACCTTCATGATAAATGAGGGATCATTCAGTATCGTTGTATGGACTCTGGAGCTGGAATTCCTGGTTTCAGATCCCGACCCCACTCTTTATTAGCTTTGTAACCTTGGAAAGGTTAATGAATCTCACTGTGCCCGATTTCCTCAAATGAGGATAGCAAACTCAAATAAATTCATGAATATAAAATGCTAAGAACAGCACTTGGCTCACAGTAAATGAGAAGTGCTAGCTATCATCACTTGGTCCCAAAACATGCATTTTCCTCCTCAAGTCACTAATTCTATAGTACTTACCTGATAGAAAAAGTTATTCAGTGAATACTATCCCCAGTGTGTCAGGTGATATAAATGTCAAACATATTGTAGAAAATAGCGGTCATCCTCTTGAGGCCCATGGTTGGCAAACTTGGTTTAGCAGTAGTATTACAGGTTTGAAAGCTGCACTCAAATATACAGAATCAGAATTCATTGAAGTGGAGGCCAGGAATCTATATTTTTAAAAGTGTCCTAAATAATTTTAATAGAGCTGGCAGGTCATCACAAGTCAGTGGACTGGGTTTGACAAGCAGTGGTTTAGGTAACATCAAACTTTTATAGAGTGAATGGTTACCATCTATAGCTGGCTTGTCCAGCTCGCCCACAGGGCGCTCGCGGCCCACAGGGCACTCGCGGCCCAGGACGGCTATGCACGCGGCCCAACACACACTCGTAAACTTTCTTAAAGCGTGATGAAAATGATGCGCGGACCTTTTTATTTTTTAGCTCTTCAGCTGCTGTTAGTGTGAGTGTATGTTATGTGTGGCCCAAGATAATTCTTCCAGTGTGGTCCAGGGAAGCCACAAGGTTGAACATCCCTGAAAAGCCTATTTTATCCCCATTATCACTTTCATTGGATTAGAATGATCTTTTTATGTGTCTCCTAACTCCCACTCATTATCTCTTAACCCCTTGAGTGGAGTAACTCTACCTGATGGTGTTTCTGTATCTCCTCTGATCATGTCCTCATGTCCCTATTCTAGTGTCTATTGAATTGCCTAATCTGAAACTGATATGTCATAAAAAGCTTGTTAAAAGATTTAAGGAAAGGAGTGAGTAAGAAGTAATATTTCTTCAGTGATTTCTCCTCCTAGAATTAAAAGTTGAAGTCAGTTTTTGAAATTCAGATTTGCTTTACTTTAATCAGAGATTGCATATAAAGAACTCATTTTTTATTGTTGAATGTATGGGGGTGACACTGGTTAGTAAAAATCCATAGGTCCCAGGTGTGCAATCCTACAGTACATTGTCCATGTGTTTTGTTATGTGTTCACCACCCAGGGTCAGTTCTCTTTCCATCACCAGGTATTTGACTCCTCCTCCCTCGTCTCCCACCTGCTTCCCCCTTACCCCCAGGTAACCACTAAACTACTGACTGTGTCCATGAGTTTGTGTTTCTTTCTTGCTTTCAGCTTTGTGTTCCACATATGAATGAAATCATATGGTTCTTAGTGTTTTTTTCTCTGGCTTATTTCGCTTTGCATGATGGTCTCCAGGTCCATCCATGTTGTCACAAATGGTCCATTTTCATCTCTTCTCATAGCTCACTAATAGTCCATGGTGCGTATGTACCACAGGTTCTTTATCCATCTTCTATCAGAGGACGCTTTGGCTGTTTCCATGACTTGGCCACCATGAACAGCGTGGCGGTGAACATTGGGGTACATATATCTTTGCAAACTAAAGTTTTCAAATGTTTTCAGTAGATCCCCAGAAGGGGGATTGCCGGATCCTATGGTAACCCCATTCCCAGTTTTCTGAGGAACCCCCACACGGTCCCCCACAGCGGTTGTACCAGTGTGCACTCCCACCAGCAATGTGTGAGGGCGCCTTTGTCCCCACAGCCTCCCCAGCACGTGTCATTCCTTGTCCTGTTGGTAACGGCCATTCCCACAGGGGTGAGGTGGTGTCTCACTGGGGTTTGGATTTCAGTGAAATCATGCAGTATTTGTTTTTTCTGTCTGACTCATTTCACTTAGCATAATACTCTCTGGGTCCATCCATGTTTTCACAAATGGCAAGATTTTGGTCTTTTTCATTGCTGAATAATATTTTATTGAACAAGGACTGTCCGGAAAGTCTCCAGCCATATGTAATATGAAAAGTAAAGGCATTTATGGATGGAAGATATAGATTTTAAAAAGCATTTAGAGCACTTTTAGATTTACAAAAAAATCATTGAGCGTAAAGTGCAGAGCGTTCCTGTGTCCCCACCCTCCCCCCCAGGCTCCCCCACTGTGAACACCTTGCATTAGTGCAATGCATTTGTTATAATTGATGAGTCAACATCAATATTTAACCAATCATTAGTAAATAAAGTGTATACTTTCCATTAGGGTTCACTCTTCATTTTGTACATTCAATGGGTTTGGGGAAAAGTATCATGGCATTCTGTTCTCCCATTCAGTAGGACGTCTCTGTTTTGTTGATGGTTGCCTTTGCTATGCAACAACTTTTAGTTCGATTTAGTCCCATTTGTTTATTTTTTCTTTGGTTTCTCTTGCCCAAGGAGATAGATCAGAAAAAATTTACTAACAGCAAGGTCAGAGGGTTTCCTGCTTCTGTTTTCTTCTAGGAGTTTTATTTACATTTAAGATGGCTCTACACTTAGAAAACTGTTTGTTTTTTAAGTATTTGTTGTAGCTGCACTCTGTACGATGTGAATAAATGAACTCTTCTTTCTCACATAGTATTTTTTAGATTATTGTGCAGTGGAAACATCATTGAACTGATAAGTCAACGGCAACCATTTAATAATTTTGTCTCTGTTTTCTTACAGGGAGAGAATAACATCTTCTTACTCTAGGCTGTGCATTCTGTTACTCTCTTTCTATATTTCATTTTAGACAAACCTTTCAACCGTTTTTATCTTCATTCTCAGTTGCAGTTGAAGAGGCTGAGACCACATTACAGAGATGAACTTAAGACAAAACTAGACTTGAGGTTTGGGCCCAGGCACTAGTTCCAAAGAATATGTTGGTTAGGTCAGTGAGGACAATCGAGTCTATGTAGCAATTATCAATTATCAGCAACATGTTTGCTTTCTGGTTTAAATACTGAGCGTTTGTTTGAGTTCACAGCAATTCCAGGATATCACCAAATCCATATTCTAGACCAACTAGTCTTAAAAGCAGACTATAGACTGGAATGAATTGACCAAAGTAAATGCTGTGTGACTGAGCACATGCCAGGAAACCAGGGACATCTCTATTACCCACACAACTTTTCTCCTCAAATATAAAGAAAAGTATGGAATGTTCTTACTAACAGAGCCACCTTTCCAAATGCAAGTCAAAAAGCAAAGAGCAGAAAATCAGCCAGCACAGACACCTTGAACTTCCACCTTATTTCATGTACAAGACATGGTGGTTGGGAAACTGTATAACAAAGAGTGCAAATAAATTAATTTATGGTGAGTTTTGTTGCCGTTGTTGTTCAGATTTGGGTAAGAACCATAATTTATTGTTTGGCTGTTAGGGAGTCTTGGTATTTCACACCAGAGAAATTGAATTTTCTTCGAAAATTTGCACTTGTTCCTCCTAGCCAAAAGGAAGATCACATCATTAACCTCAAAGGAATGCTAATAAAGAAAAATAATTTAAAGGCTTTATTAAGTTCAATTAACGGGTTACAACTGTCTGATTTTGTCATGCTTCAGTAAGCAATATATTGTAAGTAATTTTGATGATCTCCAATTCAGTTCAGCAAATAAGTTCTGCATAGTAAAGCAAAAATTGGGTTGTCTTGATAATTACCAAAATCATTGGCCTGTTTGGTATTTGCAATAAATTGGTTAATTAGCTTTTTTTTTTATTGCATTTCAAGTTTAAGGGCTGTAAAACAAAGGTAATTTATTTTTCTGTATAAACTAATATATTCACATTTCTAACTTGCAATGTTTACGACAAATTTCAAATAACCTTTCATAGAACAAAATTGCTATAGTACACTTAATAATAACTTCAGACATTCGTCTTCCAGTTGGAGTATTATTGAGATGGGCATAATCATAACTTTCTGTCCAATGGAAGATGATTATTCAAAACATCTCAGCTTATAATACAAAATCTTATTTATTCTCTGCTCGTCCTAGCATGGTATTAAAGTCTGTGGGTCAAAAAAATTGTATCATAAAAGTCAGGAAGTGGCTATTTATTCAACATGCATTAGTGACAAGTAGCATTTTATGTTTGTCAGGCTTGCAACACTACTTCAAATTCATGTTTTTGATTTGTCTTCAAAGACAAATCCTCATTTCAGTGTAAGAGGTGCTGTGTATATAATAATACATAAACACTAGCTTATAGACTGTAAGCTGCACTTTTGAAATGTAGACCCACGCGAAACCTCATGAGAAGTTGAGTATTTCAATAAATTTAGGAATCTTATATTCCTGAAACATTGAGCTCTGTCCTCCTACGACAGAATTATATTAATAAATAAACCGTTCTGAAGGTTAGTTAACTTCTTTTGGCCACTATGTGGAGGAATCCAGGTAATTGCTGCATAAAATATGTGACTGGAAGACAGCATGTACTAGTCACTGTTGACAATAAAAACACAATTCTTGTTATCTAGGATGTAATTACTACCCATTATAAAATGTTTACTGTGTGTCAGACAGAAAGGGGATATGAATTCATGTTTGCACACAAAGCATTTGCTTTTGCAACTATGCCCACTGTAGCATTCTACTTAAGCATGAGCTAAATCAAAGAAATCCCAAAACAGTGATAACACATGGTGTTTAATTTGAAAACCATGTTTATTCACAAAGTAGTTGCAATGTGACATAGACAGCGTTTCATTCATTTAACAAGTGTGCGTAGCAGTGTTTAGAAGCCTAGGTCTAGTGGGTGCGTAGGATCCTTAGGTATACCCAGATGATTCTGATAATGATTCTTTTTATGTATATTAGAATACACATACATGTTAGAGCTGACCAAATTTTAAAAGGTTCTGTTTCACATCTTAATTATGAAACTGTTCATGTAAGCTTGACCTGACGGGTCCCGCACACCTTCTGGAGCTCTGCTGATGGGCAGACATATAATAAAGTGGGCGTTTGGGGTTCATCTGCACATGCTGTGTGAATAATCCTTGCTCTTCTAAAGGAGTAGCTCCTAATCTTTCTTTCTTTTTTTTTTTCTCCTCATAGACCATTTTGAGAATCTAGGAGCCACAAGCTCTTCCCACAGGAAATAAATATATCCAAATATACACGTAGTTTTCCCTCAGATTTCAGGGAGTTCATAGCCTTACCAAATCCTATCTATTCCCTGATCAGACAGATTAAGAACACTTCCAGTAAAACCGCTTCACTTCAAAGCAACAAGGATGCTTGGGCATATCCAAAATAGCAATACTGAACAGTAATGAAAGGCTTTGCCTGTCAGTTTCATTCTTTATAAAAAAATCATAGCCAGACCAAACGTAAATGACTGATTCCTGGCCCCACACTTGTAAATATCATGTCAGCTCCCAAGCTCAGTTAATTTTCTATGCATAAAAGAGAACAAAGAAAGCCCAGAAATACATGCACACCTACATGGTCATTTAATCTATGACAAAGGAGGCAAGAACATACAGTGGGGTAAAGACAGTCTATTCAACAAATGGTGCTGGGAAAACTGGACAGATATGTGCAAAACAATGAAACTGGACTTGTCACACCATATGCAAGAATAAACTCAAAATGGATTAGAGACTCAAATGTCAGAACTGAAGCCATGAAACTCTTAGAGGAAAACATAGGCAGGAAACCCTCTGGAACTTGCTCTTGGTAATATTATTTCTCGGGCAAGGGAAACCAAAGGAAAAAGAAACAAATAGAACTGCATCTAACTAAAAGTTTTTGCACAGCAAAGGAAATCATCAACAAAACAGAGACGTCCCACTGAATGGGAGAACAGAATGCCATGGTACTTTTTCTCAAACCCATTGAATGTACAAAACGAAGAGTGAACCCTAATGGAAAGTATACACTTTATTTAGTAATGATTGGTTAAATATCAATGTTGACTCATCAATTCTAATGAATGCACTGCACTTATGCAAGATGTTAATAGACGGGGAGACTTGGGGGCGGTACACTGGAACTCTCTGTACTTTATACTCAAATGATTTTTTTGTAAGCTTAAAAGTGCTCTAAAAGGTTTTTAAAATCTATGTCTTCCTTCAGTTTTTAGCTTCTTTAGAAGGTTAGCTGTGATTTATCCTAAAACTTGAGAGGGATTTTTGTTTGTTTGTTTTTTATCTGTTCTGGTTTTGAATCCACCAATGACTTTAACTCTGATGTTTATACTCTATCAATCTCTTGCTTTAGCTGTCTACAACCTCCCATCAGCCACTGCAGCAAATCCTGGCAACCTTGAAATCCAAGTAAAAGCTTTACGGTCATCAAGGGCGTTATGCCTTCTCTGTTTATTTTGCTGTGTTTGCATATTTTAATTGGAGCTACACTACTGTTCTCTCCACCTCTAGCTCTGCATTTTGTATCATGGAATATCTGCTGTGATGGACAAAAACAAAAGTAATCAGTACATCACCTACTTCTCCTTTCTCTGTTTGTTTATTCTGTCCCAGATCATCGTTACTTAGTATTTAAAGCCCATGCAGGATTCACCTGATTATTGTTCACTTTTTTTCTTTCAATGAACAAAGCTGTGATGAACAATGACACACTGTGGACTATGGCACAAAAATGTGGAGGCTCTGTTTTCACTCTGGATCTTTCTGCAAATGATCTTAGTAACCTTGAACAAGAAACTTTCATTCTGTTTCTAACCTTCTGGGAAATACAAATACCAGGTACTAGTAATTAGCGTCTGCTTTATAACTTTTGTACCTATAATGCTCCTCAAAATGAAGTCTGGAGTGATATGAATGATCTTAAGTACCTTGTAATCTTGCTATTGTCTTAGTTTTACTGTGTTTTGTGCAGTATGAATAGGTCTTTATATTATCCTAACTATATGCTGGTGTCTCATGTATCTATTTTTTCCCTGCTTCTTTACAAAATCAATTTGAGGTGCGACATGAATCTTAAGAGTCTGGCAGGGGCTGTTGTGAGTTTATCACACTTCGATCAAACTAGGGAGCAGACCCCTGCTAACTTACACCAAAGGTGCCATTGCTTGGGCTTCAAGTTTCAAAAATGATTTGCTATTCTGTGATTAACTTAACAAGGAGCAAGGAAATGTACTTTTTCTAAAGCACGAGTCAACTCATATTTCTAGAGGCTGTGAAGGTTTCAGTTATCCACATATATGACCATTAGGAGTGGTGGGACTGTGACAAATTGAGTCATATCCCCCATGTCATGGTGACAGCTATTATAATACTCAGCTCAAGCTGATTGTTTCCATGAATCTCAAGAATATAATATCTTTTCTCCTTTTTATTATTTTTTTCCTGTTAGGTTTAATTGGGTGACATTGGTTAGTAAAAATTCCATGGGTCCCAGGTGTACAATTCTACAATACATCGTCTGTGTGTTGTATTATGTGCTCACCACCCTGAGTCAGTTCTCTTTCCGTCACCGTGGGTTTGTGTCCCTGTCCTTCCTCCCCTCCCCCCTTACCGTCAGTTAGCTACTAAATGATTGACTGTATCCATGAGTTTTGTTTGATAACATCTTATTTTTTCAAAAGAATCACAAAATGCCATTTGAAAATTGAAAATCTGGTTTGTAGACAGTCCTTTTGGCAAATAGCTCAGTGTTTTCGTACCACTCCCAAATCGTTCCCCCTCTCTTAACTAAATAATCTGTGTGCCTGGCATGGGATTTCTCCTCAGCTGTGTGGACACGTGATCTCGGAAGCTGCCAGCTTCCACCCTTGCTAATTTTCTCACATATGCTGTGGGAGCGTGTGTATTAACTAAGAAATAAAACACACGAGGGCTGTCCGGAAAAAATCCAGCCAGAAATGCCTCCGTTTTTCCTAAGGCATGGCTGGAGACTTTCCGGACAGCCCTCGGCTGCTTCAGAAACCAGTCACACCGTGTGATTGTGCTCCCTGTAGTCACTGGCCCCGAAGCCACCACAGCTACATTGTTCTAGAAATCGTGCATCTCTGTCAGTTGTCGAGCATTTTTCCGGGAACATCTTACTGATGAGTCATCCTGGACCAAACTGATCTGGCCTCTTGGAGCGGTTCTTCCGCTGAAGAGGCCCAGTAAAGAAGCTTCTGTCACTTTCTGCAGTAATGGAAGGATGCTTTGGTTCACGTCTCTGCGTCTCTTTAACACGATTTGCAGATGGAATGATTTCTCTTCCCCAGCTCTCTCGTTGCCATCTGCCGACAGCATGCATGACACACGGTACAGACCGTCCCCAGTGCCCACTTCTTCGGCACCGTTTCTGGCAGTGAGGGACCCAGTGGATTTCAGAGCCTCTGAAAGGAGCAGCTCTAGACATTCCGATGAGGAGAGGATGTGTCGTGTCCTCCTCGATTGGTTTTCATTTTTTATAATTCTTTCTCCCTTCCTTCCTTCCTTCCTTTCTTTCTTATGTATTAAATGTACTGGGGTGACATTGGTTAGTACAATTATGCAGGTTTTAAGAATATATCTCTATAATATGTCATCAGTGTGTTGCATTGTGTGCTCACCACCCAGAGTCAGTGCTCTCCATCACCACATATGCGACCCCTCTGCCGTCTTCTACCCCCCTGCCAACCACTCAACTGTCACCTGTGTCTGTGAGTTTTTGTTTCTTTGTTTATTTGTCTTGTTTGCTTGCTACTTTCAGTTTTACCGTGTTTTGCATTGTACAATGCACACCCATGTTTTTGGCCCAAACGTTCACAGAAAAAAATATTTTGTTTCATAGTTTTTTAAAAATTTGTGTTTGTTTATATTTAGGTGCTTGGTTTTTGTATTATAAAGGAATTTTAACATGTATTTTTTAACATATTATGGTACAAGAAATTTTATGTATAAACTTTTTTATATAAAACCTGACTATCGTGTTTGAGGGTATTATTTTGCATATAGATACTGTTATTGATTCCTAGAGTTACACTTTTAATTCATAAACATAAACAAAAGAATTAAAAAGATGTATACAGATTTGGAATTAGTACCACCCATGTACAATGTGCATCTCTATTTTTCCTGTACAAATTTGGGCAAAAATGTGTGTATTATACACGGCAAATACAGGACATTTTAGGTTGATTTCACCATATCTACAAATAAATGTTCTCAGATTTTTGGGGTAGATCCCCAGAAGGGGGGTTGTTGTGTCCTATGGTAACTCCATTCCCAGTTTTCTGAGGAACCCCCACATGGTCCCCCACAGCGGTTGTACCAGTGTGCACCCCCACCAGCAGTGTGTGAGGGCGCCTTTGTCCCCACAGCCTCCCCAGCAGTGTCATTCCTTGTCCTGTTGGTAACGGCCATTCTCACAGGGGTGAGGTGGTGTCTCATTGGGGTTTGGATTTGCGTTTCCCTGAGAGCTCATGAGGATGAGCATTTTTTTTTCATGTATCTAGTGGCCATTTGTTTTCCTGGGAGCAATTTTTACTAAAATGTATAATAGTCAGTAATCGTGAAGGAACTCCACTTAAAAATGCACCAATTGCCTCTCTGTTCCAGAAATTGCGCAAATAACAAAAGCCTTTTTTACTTAAGCATTCTTATTTTAATGTATTTGTACATGTAAATCTTGAACTTACAGATAATTTCAGAAGCACATGCTATGAATAGACAAATGAGCACTTATTCCAGGAAGGATGTACAATTTACATGCGCATAGAAAATCATCATACAATACTTTACTTACTTCAAAAATCTGCACTTTGAAAATAGAGTTATAGCCTCAGGCTCTGTCATAGATGAATGCCCTCCAAATGATGTTATAGTACAATTGGAAAACGTCAAAATGAGTATATCATGTTCGATGTTGTAAAAATAACCATGAAATCCCTACAAATGCTAGAGCGCACCTCTATTTCTTCGCTGTAGGCATTTTTGACTTGTAATTTATGTGTAAGCCCAGGCTAATTCTTGTCAGAGCTAAAATAGTAGATTGTTTCAATATGACTTTTGCCATGCAAATTGTTGAGGCAATATTGTAAGTAAAAATTATGTAATGCCACCAGAGCGTAGGGTATTACTATCAGGTAACAATAAGAGTGCACCTTTACTCAGCGCAGAGGCCATTAGTAACTGCACGGTCCCAGCTCTAACACGCTGCGAACCTTCCTTTTTTGCCCGAGATGAGTCAGTATGCACGCACGGTAAAGACTACACCTTTTATATTTAGGAACTGGATTTCTGTATCAAGATCATTCATGATGATTAGGTTATCAGCCCTTCACCTGCTTCCCCCAAGTTCCATTAAGCTCCTCCATCCAAGACCAGAGCTTGCAAAAGCGCTGAAAACCAAGGCCGGGGAGCAGTTCCCTGAAGCAGCACAGCACCGGCAGCGAAGGCCCCGTCGCGGAGAGGCTCGGCCCCTGCTCCGGCGCCGCCCGCCCGTCGCTGTGGCGCCCTCCGTCCATTCAGACAGTCCGGGAGTCAGCGGGAAGCGCCGCACTGGCTCAAGCCCGAGCTGACGGCCTCCCTCCGTCCGGTTGGAAGGGGCGATTCCCCGTACGCATCCCAGAGATGAGGGCCGCGGGAGCGGCGCACCCTGGGGCTCACGGCCTTTCCCCAGCCGGGATATGTCAGAGGGGGGGCGCCTCGTCGTCTTCCCAGGAAACGAACGAGAAACAGAGAAGCGAGTGAGAAATCCGCACCGTGGACACGGAGTGGTCTGCCCCCAGTTCCATCCAGCTGGGCCTGTTGCCCTGGCACTCGCCAGCTCTGTGACCTGCAGCAAATGATTTAATGCTTTGGGGCCTCAGTTGCATCTTTGATATGGACATAAAATGACACCCAGTCTCATGTGAATAATGAGCAGTATATATTAAAGTGCTTCATATAGAATTGGGCTCATACTATACTAAGCACCTACTAAATATTATCGGTCCTTCTTGCGATATATATTAAGCACATTGGCAGCATTGCTGTATATGGAGTGTATGTTGGACCTACATTCCTAGAACTGTGATCTAATAATCTTCTTTCTAGGAATCTAGTGTAAGGAAATAATCAGATTTTGAAATCTCCTAACTCACATGGATGCTTTCTGCAACGTCATTCAGAATAGTAAAAATGCAAATAGCTGAAATGTGCAAAAATAGACACATACGAGGAACTATAACAAGACCATTAAAATGTGATTATGAGACGTTTTCGGCAGCAAGGGGAAATGTTCAATTTATAATGTTGTTTGAAACAAAGCTAAGATTTTCTACAAGTAAAACATGCATCACAAACAACCAGAAAAGAAAACGGTGAAATGTTAATACTTGCTTGAGTGGCAGAAAGTAGGGTGATTGTATTTAGACAAAAACTTTTCCTGTGACGTTCACATTTTCTGCAAGAAAGAATATACATACCTTTTGTAATCAAACACTCTTAAAAATAAATACAGGAGAGTACATGCTTGTCTCAGGTAGTGTGATTCTTACCTGAGTGTTACTCTAGACACCCGTATGAGGCTGCTGTTAGAAAGTAGTAGAGACTGGGTGGTTTTTACCTCAAATCTGTTGTCTCGCTGTCGCTGTCCTAGAGACCAGAAGTCCTAAATCAAGGTGTTGGCAAGTTGGGTTCTGTGCTGAGGCCTCTCCTTCTGGCTTGTAGATGAGTCTTCTCTGGGTGACTTCACATGGTCTTCCCTCCTACACATGCACATCTGTGCCCTCATTTCCTCTTCTTACAAGGACACCCTTTATATTGGATTAAGGCCCGTCTGATGATCTCATTTTAACTTCATTACCACTTTAAACACCTCCAAACACAGTTACATTCGACAGTACTGGGGTTTAGGAATTCAACATGTGAATTTGGAAGAACACAGTTCAGCCCCTAGCGACAACCCTTGGTAGATCGTTTTTTCACCGCTTACCTGATCTAACTTCCTATTTCATAAAGAAGTCAATTATCTTGAGTAAAGTACAGAAAACATAATTGACTGAAATCAACTGATTTGCTTTTTTTTTTATCCCAATGCTAGCACTTAGGACTTTGTTGAATACATTTTCAGCCACAACTGCATGTTTAAAAAAGATGCGTCGTGATTTGTGCTAGACGTTTTAACTGTGTGGTGTCTGGACAGAAGTAAGAAATTGTTTAACGACAAAGCAGTGTGGTATAACCCCTCCCGGGAGGCTAGCCGTGAGACCTAGAGCTGGGTGTGGAGAAGGGATACAGCATTTTGTCCTCAGGTGCCCCGTCTTGTAAATGCAAATCCTGTCTAGATCACATGCTTTCAAAGGTCTTTCTGGAAGCATGGTGTAATAAACAGTACCCTGGACTAGAGATAAGAAGATATCCTTCTATATTTTTCAATCTGTCATTTGCTACTCAAGTGTCAAGATAGATCACAAATAAAATGGAATACGATTTTAGATGGGGATCAAAGGTAATGGTGTATTGGAATATTTTTATAAACCTGAGCATGCTATCTAAATGTTTAATATGATGATGAGGTGGTGACTTTCTCATCTTTGATTCATTTTACTACCAGATTAATTGTCTGTCAAATGAATTTCTGTCTCATTAGGGGGCAGGATTGTAAAATTAGTAATGACTAATAGACTTTTTCAATAATCATTGGCATGGTAAAAATGAACTATACTCAATCCGTGTCGATTTTCTTTCTTCATCACAGTGAGCAACAGAAATCCCAAGATCTCTCCATTTCCTGCTGCTGGTTGAGAGAGAGAATCGGGGTTCTGCAATTACTTGTGGAAACAAAGCCTCAGCCCTCCTTCACGGAGGGCTTTTCTCATCGCTTCTGCTCTCACCACGCACCAGTGAATTAGTACAGCCACAGACACTGCAAAGATCGTAAAGGGAGCGGGCCTAGTTAATGTGTTAACACGCAGAAAGGCAGGCTCCGCAGCAGAACCAGCAACAGAAGGACTTTCTCGTCTAGGCTTACCTGGGTGCCCGACTTCTGGTTCTGTTCCCAGTTCTGTTGCTGGCAGAACACACTGCCTTGGTCAAATCATTTAACCTCCTCGTGTGCCTGACTTGCCATGAAGAGAATGAAGCCAAGACCCAGCTTAATGTTTATGAAACACTTAAGGCTCCCGGATGCATAATGCCCCAGGGATTGATGGTAGAGATAAGAACGCACACTTTTTTTCTGTCAGAGTCAAATGCACATAGTTTGGCACCTGAAAAATTTCCCAGCCTATCATTATAGCACCGACTTAACCTAAAGGAAGAAAGGAGAGTTAAGATAAACAACATACAAAGGAAATAAAATCACTGTATGTATAAGCTAGAATAAGTGTTTCCCAGTCGTGATCTTCTTTGTCTCTAAAATAGAACATTTAGATATTATTAAACATTTATCTAAATGTTTTTGTTATTCTAATTTAAACAATGTACCAGCCTATTAATTTTATGAAAATTAACGTTTAATTTTAAATGTTTACTGCCAAAATACTAGGAAGTAAAATGAGAACACCTTTACTACATTAGTTATATTTCTCGGTTAAATATTTACAAATGGAACTACTATGTTACGTACCAAGCTCTGTGTTACGCATCGTAAGGACAGAAATGAAGAACAAGGTTTCTATCCTCAAGACACAAACAATATTAATATAATTTATAACATTTTTAAAGACTTATGGAAACAAAGGAAGGAAACAATGATTATGTCCAAAGGGATTTTGACATAATACCTAGGAAAGGTAAAACTAAGCAAAGCCTTAGAAGATAATGTAAAGTTTAATGAGGCAAGAAGAGTGTTTCAGGTAACAAGAAAGAAAGAAAAATCTTCTCATTTCTAAAATCTCTGGGACAGTTGTTCATTTCAGGATCATTGAATCATCCATTAGAATCATATTCAGTTTTACCTTAATCATTTTCTCGAGGAAGTTTTTTATCCACTCATATACTCCACGCAAAGCACGGCCAGACCCCAAATAAGCATTTGAATAAAAGAAAATTTTCTGGAGTTCCCTGATGGTGTAGTGGCTTAAGGCTTCAGCGCAGGGACTGTCAACGCTGTGGCCTGGGTTCGATTCCCAGCCAGGGAGCTACCCACATACCAAAAAAAAAAAAAAGCAAAAGAAAAGAAATTTTTCTTCCCCACTTACCTCATCATAATAAAGCAGGTCTAAGAAAGGGTCTGTGTTTCATATGTCCAAGAAATACTTACAGCTCCCAGGAATATTTTTAAAAAACATTAAAAACCAATGTGTACAATTATTATTTGGTGACATTTTACATTACTCATATTTTATTGAGATTTACAGTGATTCATCCTTTCTACTAGAGCATTTAAAAACCCAAACAGTTCCTATTCATATACACAGAACCTTTAACCAGCCACCTCATGCTCATACGTGACTCGCTATTGAAAGGGACCAAAATTCTTATTTTCCTCAAGTCTGATATCAATGCCTGTGGAAAGAATTCAGTACCAATCAGGAGAGAAATAACGCCCACATCAGAGTTTTTACACTTTTTAAATGAACTGTATTGAGGCGACGCTGGTTATTACGTAGGACCCAGGCGTACAGTCCCACAGCGCATCGTCTGTGTGCTGCCCTGCGCGCTCACCGCCCGGAGGCAGCTGTCCCCTCACCGTGTGTGTGACCCCTGGACCCTCCTCTCCCACCCCTCCCCTTCCCCTCTGGGAACCACTGCACGGGCGTCTGTGTCCATGAGTTTTTATTGCTTCGTTTGTCTGTGTTGTTAGCTTTTTGCTGTCGGTTTCTATCCCACATAAGTAGAATCATGTGGCCTGAACGTGCACTGAGGCCCAGCGATCGGTTCAGTGACCGGCCCGTGAACCACACTGGGCCAACGCAAACGCTCTCTGGGACTTTAGCTGGAATTATTGGGGAAGAGGACTTTCCTTATACTTGAATTTCAAGGATAGATGCCTTAGAGAATGTGACTATCTTTGCTTACATCATAGGGAGGGCCTGGTTGACGATAAAGCTGGCACAGGAAGAAAACAGAAAGAAGAGATTTCTGATGCCGGGGGTGCAAAGCCTGGATCCCAGCATGCCTGGCGTCAGCTAGCCCCTCAAGCTGCCCGGTGATCAGCCAGTGTATTCCCATTGCTGCTTACTCTAGTTCGAGCTGTGCCAAATCCACACCGTTCTTTTCCTTCAGTAGACTTCTGTTGCTTCTCTAGTCGAAATAAGTTTCTTTTGGTCAAATTTGTATTTCCCTATTTTAGGAGGAGCAAGCCATATGATGTAGTCATCCGTCTTGTAATCACAAAATCATGTTAAC
Source organism: Lyroderma lyra (assembly GCA_004026885.1). Classification (NCBI taxonomy): domain Eukaryota; kingdom Metazoa; phylum Chordata; class Mammalia; order Chiroptera; family Megadermatidae; genus Lyroderma; species Lyroderma lyra. The sequence goes on from PVJL010006531.1 coordinate 49,062, forward strand.
TTAGAAGCGTTCCTAAAGGAGACCATTTAGATCTTTTCGCTGCCTTCAGGCGGTATCATGCTCTTAGAATTCCTCAAAGACGGTGCTTAATTCTTGTCATCAGGCTCCCCAGAGCTGCAGAAACCACAGTTTATCTTTAAACTATCTTTAGTTGGTCAGGTTTCCATCTGTGGTCTTTGGAACTGAATATAGGCCATCTCAACACGGCACTTTTACATTTCTATCCTCATTCAAAGGCAGACTAATAAGGCCTGGAATGTAACAATGCAAAAACATCTGTCCCCAGTGACAAGATACATTTGCTTCATGAATTCCTACGTAACATCCCTGTACATCAGATGACAAAATCCTGTCAAAACTAATCTGGTTCATTTAGCGGAAATAAGGCAACAACTATAAGCCCTCCACCGGAAAAGCCTAATTTAGAGCATTATCCTAAAGGTGTAAGCAAAGCAACACCACGGATGCTCTCCCAATGCCTCCACGTTTCCTTCTTAGCTGCAGAACAAAAAATAACAGGGCGCAAATAACATATGCATGTCCAGATTCCAATTTTACCAATATGACTGCTGCTGATGTCCTTCCGTCTAAGCCGCATAATCTCAAAAATAATTCTCTCGGGGATGAATGCTATATTGTCATAAATGACAATTTGGAAGTACTCCCATGTGCAAGGTGTCGTCACGCCTCCTCCCACGGCTTCATTCATTTGCCGCAATTTTGAGTCAGTCTGGAGTTTCATTAGACTCAGAAGTTTAAGCAATTGTCAAGCTTATAATTGTCTCCTTTCTCGTGCCTTCCGTGTTTCTTTGTCCCTTCCCCAGTCTGCTGTTAACTTTTTGTCTGAACCTTTAACCAGCCAGCTCATGTTCAGCAGCGAGAGAGTTGTCCAAATACCCAACAGTCATCTCCACTATTATCATTCTGTCGCTTGTGTGAAACGTCACCCACTCGTGGCAGTATCATAAGGTAGTTTGTAATCATACAGTCTCATTTCCTAGGGAGAATCCAAAGTTTCCCCCTCTCTCTCTCTCTCTCAGAAAAACAAAGCTGTCCTGGAAGCCTCACACAGTCGAGTTCTACTGACGTGTCACTGACCCAAGTTCCGTGTCATGCGTAGCAGCGATCAGTCCTGGTCGATGTAGCTCTCCCTCGTGAAGAGGAGGCAGGCACTGTGTCCCCTTCCCCAGCATTAGGTGTCCGTTAATAGCAAAGCAAGGAGAATAGATAGGTGGGCAAGCACCACGACTGCCCACAGATGTCAAAGAAAAACAATAGCCTGGCCCTCCAGAACGCATGAGTGGTTCCTCAAAGATGTCATGCACGTTTTACTGAGGGAAGAATGTGTGTGGTCAGCAGACTGGACAAGGGCGGGGGGTTCCTCTTTTTCCTCTCTTTTGTCTTTTCTGTCATTCTCTGCCTCTTACCTCTTCCTTGCCGTGTGAGTCAGGTGGCCACACACTGATCGGGAGATGCAGTTGGCCTTGCCTTCATGGAATTAGCAGACCGAAGTGAGATCCACTGAGGAAGCACAGAATGAGTGGCTTATCCTCGATGATAGGCGAGAAAGTTCTGTCTCACTTGGAAAAATCAAGTGAGGTTCGAAGAGATACCGTGAAGAAAGGGACACAGACCCCCAATTAGGTCACGTGCTAAACAGGTAGATGAGAGTTCATTAAAGGAGAGGAGACACGCTTGGGATTTGGGGCCGCAACCGTTGGCCTCTGCTGTTGTTGGCACATTATACTCTGAACAACTTAGTGAATTAAATAGCAACCCTGGATGTAAACATTTAGAATTTGGGGATTTATACGTCTCATCTGAGCTACTTTTAAAATACCTGACAGTGAAGACAATAAGAGGAGGGGAACCACCCGCTTCTCAACATAAGTTTTCTTTTTTTAATGTTAAATGTATTGGGGTGACATTGGTTAGTAAAATTCCATAGGTCCCAGGTGTACGACTGTACAGTGTGTCGTCTGTGTGTTGCCTTGTGTGCTCACCGCCCGGAGTCAGTTCTGTTTCTCATTATCCTGTTACGTATTTCAGACTTTGGGCAATCGGTAAATGCTATGAACACTTTCTTTAATATTCTCTAATTCAGCCACGACAGCCCTTAGCAGCATGAAAGATAAAGAAGGCATCTCAGTTGTAGAAAACAGCTTTGTAAAGGGTCCGCACTTACAGAAGGCCTTAGGTTTTCTGCTTTTATATTTTCTGCATCTGATTGCATTCACGAAAACCTGACAAACGTACTGATATTCGTCAGCATTCTCTTACACCCACGCGCATGGGTACTCGAAGCATTGTTATGAAAACGATGCTATGGCTTTCATCCAAGAGCGACGTGACAGAGAAGGAAGACACAAGAAATGCCACCACACGCAGATGGAGAATCTAAAGCATCGTTACTCATTTCCAGCTCCCGTGCAACCTGAGGCCATGCACAAATCTGTAGGCACTACATAAAATCAGAGGAGGCTACATCCCTGCCATTTTCTGTCCCCATTAAAGTGACTGAGGATGAATTCTTTCCTTGATAACTAGGGCTCGCTGCTTATCACAATTTATGGTCCTCATTAATTGGATATTTTTATAGTTGACCTTTCGAATATTTTACATTTAGAATGACTGGCGATTTCACCTGCTTCCCATAGGTCATTGAGAGTAGGCACTCGGGAAGAACCGGAATGGATGTGCTGTATTGGAACATTGAAAAGGGCAATGAATTAGTTGTTGATATTTTCTACAGAATATAATTCTCACATGTTTTACATGGGTAATAGAACATGGAAGCGATTCATGTTAAATAGCTAATAATAATCATTACGATCGCTGTTAAAATATCAACCGTTCATGTTGCTGACAACAAAGCACTGAGAGCGTATCAAGAGCACAACGCAGAACAGTGGCAGGAGTGCTCTGAATGGTGTCTTAATGGCCCACACTGGCCTCCAGCCTTGCACACCTATGAAGGGAAGTAAGGCTACGTGACAGATTTACGGTATACAAATATTTGAGGGAGCAGTTTTGATTCTTATCAAATTGCTCCAAATGCTCCAAGGTGAGCTGACAAAGTGACAGACTTCAGCTTTTTGACAAACTTCATCATAGAATAACCTGTCGCTGTGATTCGTTCATTCATTTACTAAGCAAACATTGGAGCGAAAATCATCTGTATCCATTCTGCTCGCTAATTGGGGTCATGGATTTGAGATGGGGGTAATAGCAATCCTGGATGTAAATATTTAGAATTTGAGGATTTGGGTATCTCATCCTAGCTACTTTTGACATGGGGATAAGGACAAGGTGGCAGATGGCTACACGGAGAGGATTTTAATGGTGTTACACACAATGTGACGTGGCACAACTCAGACCCCGATCAGTACAGGAGGGCTGTCCGGAAAGTCTCCAGCCACGTACTATGACGGATAGAGGCGTCTATGGCTGGGTTGTTTCCAGACAGGCCTCGTAAATTCCCTCTTTCAGTCCAAAGTGTTTAAAATACTTCTGTCGTTACCCAGTAACAACATACCGATGACGGACAGAACACAGACACCACAAGAAGTGCTCAAGTAGATGGAGCTGCAGCACAACTACCATTTCGAGGTGCAGGAATAGAGTGAAAGCTAATCTTGGGCACAGCATGCTTGACAGGAGCAGAGCCTCAGGTAGAAGTAATTGGATAAAGATTTGATTTAAAGAAAGCTTTATGCAAATTCATAAGTAGAAAATGAGATTAAAGACCTGATAAAAGGACATAACAGTCCCCATATGACAAGAATTACATGCAACTCAGTAAAAATAATTGGTTTTTTAAAAAAGGAAACGTCAACACAACCAGACTAGAAATTATTGCATTCATCACACGGCTTAGACACCTCAAACAAAAAAAGTGTGAAGAACTATATAACATGCATAGTGACAGACTAATTCAATTTAACAACTGTTTTGTTTTCAAAACAACACATATGTATTATTCGTATAGATAAAAGAGGACCATATGATTAATAATATTCATAGAGACAGCCAAACTCACCTAATTTTCTCTTCAAAAAAGACATACATGCTTTTGATGTGCATAGAGTCCCACACACCCCCCTCTAATTTAATATGAGAGAGAGACAGAGAGAGAGAGATCTGGAATGATACACACCAAACCACTTCTGCAAAGGAAAGTAGGATGGGGAGGGGGGTGAGTAACAGATGATTTTGCATGTTTTGTATTTCATAAATTTGTAGTTTGGATTATTTTGAAAGAATCACGTATTATTTTTGTAATGAAAATTATTTCACTGACAGAAATTATTTGTAAATATTCCTATAAATGATTCCATTTTATGTTGTTTTCCATTGACCTATAAGGGAGTATATAACTATATTTTTTATGTATCTATCCATCCTGTACATATAGCCTAAGCTCAATAAACCTATAAACGTGTGGATAAATACATAAAAGAAATACTCAGGGATAGAACCAAGGAAGGACTAAAATCTTTAGAACTGTTGTCCTTATTTAATGAGTTAAAACAGGCAGTCCATTATTTTATTTTCCCAAAAAGTACAATAACCTGAAATACCTGAGTATTTCATCAGACAGTAAAAGCAAAAAAGTATCTCTTCTTTGTTTAGGAGGTATTTCCTTTTATTTTTTTCTTCTTTTTTTTTTGGTAGCGGTGAAACCAAGAAGCAGTTTATTAAAAGGAAAATAAGATGAAACAAAGAGATAGTTTTGTTTGTTTGTTTTTTAAGAGATAGTTTTTAAAAGGGGAAGTACACTCCAAAGAAGTAGGAGTGGGCCTGAGCAGGAAAACGGCTCAAGAGCCTCCTCGAGTTTTCGGTGGAACCCCGAGGTATTGATGAAGATAGGTCTCCATGCTTATTTTGTTTCTGAATCTACAGTGTCTGTTGCTCCTTTAAGAAAAATAGCACATGGAAATGATTTTTCAATCGTACACGTTTTACGTTTGCACCGTCTCACACCAGTATAAATCTTTTGAACAGCTGACTTTGGAATTCTCAGTTGTCCTCTGGGTTGTGGCGACAGTAAACGGTGTAGCATTAATGAGATGAAGTTGGCTCATTTGTCTAGCACGTTTCCTCGTTACGCCAGCAGCATTCTTTGCTGTTACTCGTTCTCAGGGCTTGTATCATTGGGCAGGTAGGATTTTGGTTTTCCCTCCTAGTTTCTCCCTCAGAAGGTCATCTACACATATTTCTGAGATTCACAGTTTTAAAACACCGTGATTTCAAGCTGCTCTTACTGAAGGCTTCCAATCATCTCTTTTGATACTCCCGAGTTTCTCCCTCATACGATAAAATTGCTGTCGTTTGGGGGCTTTCCCAGCTATCCAGCTTTTGCTCCCTTTATGAGTCTCACTTCTGCTTATCCACAGAAACCACTATACATAAAAAGGAAGGCATCTTTAAACACAGGAGATGAACAACATAAATAAAACAAATACCGCTTTTATGGAATCAAATCCTTTAACTAACGTATCTTACAGTACAGAAACAGTCCTTGGCATTCACTCTAAAGGGCATCACTGTGGTTTCTTCTATTCCTTTTTTTCAAGGTTAAAATCAGAGTAGAAATAAAACATGACGGTTCGATGCTGAGCCAGATTTTGGCACACCGATTGGTTTATCCTTCTGTGACTATTTTATGGTCTCCACTTCTTAGTTACGTGTTTTCTGGAGCATTTCTATTTTGAAAAAAAAAATGCATTCTGGTTTCTTCTATGGTTTATTTGCCAGAAATTTTTCTTTAAAGAATGCAGAAATTCTCTGCACACAAACTGTGCTTCTCGTAGTTTTTGAAAAGTAATTGATAAGTGCAATTGCTCGGAAGGGGGAGGCCAGATGTTGCACTGACGACGCCTGAAATTCTATTCAGTTCTGTTGAAGTTTCGTTTTGCCTTCCTTTACCATTATAAGGCCATCTTTCAGCTTTCTCACAGAGCCAACAGATGGCAGCAAAGACTTGCACACTGGCCCAGAAATTTGATGTGTACACTTACCCCAAGCAGCAATGGAAAGTATATGGGTATGTTCGTACATTTTGGTAAATTGTACAGCTTCCTGAAGCTCCTAGCAAAGTGCTCTAAATATAAGGAGCATTTAGTAATGATGCAAAAAGTAGTCAAGTTACTTGAGTTTAGTTTCACTCCATCATTTCGGAGTTTCAGCCCTGTGCTTAGCACTGCTAATGTAGCAATGGGTAAGATGCCATGTTTCCTAGAACTCCCAGTTGGAGGGCGGGGAGACAGATATGTCAACAAACCCATTCAACTTGTGAAGAGGTGTAGTGGAGTACAGGTACAGAGGTAGCTCGGAGAAGGTGAACGACTTTCAGGATGTCTGGAGGTGAGACACACGTGCTTTAGTATCTGAGGAAAGTAACATACTCACTGGATAGGCAGTAGGATGGTAAAGAAGTCCAGACAGAAGGTCTGGATAACACATTTCTGAATACCCGAGACGAGAGCTGCCCGTAATCTATTTTTTAACATGAAGTAGTCCTGGAGACTAAATGGCCAAGTTCCCCTCTCAGATGGACTTGAAATATATTAGGGTCTTTGAGAGGTAACTTTTTCCCCTTGCAGATGTGTTTCAGCTGAGACTTACTGAGCACAGCAAACTGAGATGGAAATTAAAAATTGATCATGAAAATTACCTTCAGTAATATTTATTCTGAGTTCATCTTGGAGTATATTAAAAATATCAATAATAACTGTGTGCCTGAAGTCAGATTTTCTAGCATATTCCAGCCAAATGTGAACCGCCCGGCAAATACAGTATGATGCCATCTAACTTTCAGAAGAGGAGCTGAAAACTAATGCCCGTGACCACAGCGAGTTCGTGAACTTGCCACCATGCACGCCCACCGGCAGCCCTATTCAAACGACTCCGTGTCGTAACCTTGGCAAGGTCAGAGTCCCAGAACGGCTCTGAAGGGTGGACTGGGCGCTGGCGTCGGCGCACGGCTTCCCAGGGGGACCCTTCGAAGGGGACCGTAGTGACACTCAGCAGTGAGGGATGCAGCACTTTGTCTAGGATGTTTTGCAAAATTAATTGTCTGACCTCGTACACACAGACGCGCGCACACACACACACACACACACACACACACACACGTGTGTGTGCGCGCGTGTGTGTGAAATTGCCAAAGTGGGGACCTTCAATAGGAAACTCGAGATTGGTTTGCTGGAACCAAGGAGAAGTTATTCAGTATGTTACCGTGTATTATATACAAAACTAAGGAAATAATAAAGTATTTTTCAAGCAAAATAATTTTTTAGACATGGAAATACAGAATAAGCTACAGTATGTTTTTCCGATGAAGGGGCTTACTGAGTGTAAGAGTAGTGAGTAAGAAACATGGTAAGCCCTGCTTTAAAATGTTACCTCCTGTAGCCACTCCATAATCATGAATTTGTCAACTAATTAATTAAATTATGGTCACTAAATACTATGGTTGAAGTGCTGATCTTGTTGCTGTAAGACGCATGCAAACCCGTAGAGAACTTTTAATAAGACTTTAATTTGAGCTAAACTGGTGATAGAAGCCAGGAAGCGAGATCTCCAGTGCTTCAGAGGATAACCGTGTGGCAGCTTCTGTTATGCATTTGCAATCGAGCAGGGAACACAAGGAAGGTTACATGGAGGTGGGGCAAAGCAGGGCAGGCACTGGATTACAGGAGAGTTAACAAGATTCTGTGCTCTCTTGAGGGTGGTTAGGGCTTATTTCAAAGGTGTGTTAACCTACATGCACGGAAACCCAAAACCAAGGATAGAATGTTGATAATGGAGAAAATAAAACAGAAGAAGCACTGCTCAGAGAGTCACTAGACACGCATGGGGAGGCTGCTGAGGAAATGTGGCCTATGCTTGGAACCACCGTTAAATGGCTGCTCTTTAGCTACATTCAGCTCAAGGCTGAGTAGCAAACATCCTGAATCAGGGACCGCTCCCAGCGTAGGTGGACTTGACTTCCTCCTCTCACAGTAACCAGAGCCGCTGCTTTCTTTACCTTGAAAGGAACCAATCCATTTTGAAAGCCAGCATCCTCCATGTCCATACTAGGCCTAACTAATCCCAACTGACCTGGCCAACACCCTTCATTTACACGGAGGACCCTAATGAGAACAGCTTGTGGTTTCGCTCTTTACACAACCTGCCTGTCTTTGTTCCCTTCGGAGCACAATTTAGGTCGCTACCTGAGTCTGCGCCCCTGACTGCCATACCTCCTTTGCTTAAAGAAACATTTTATCTGTTTACTTTTTAAATTGATTGGTTCGACTTCTATTATTTTGTTATACTCTTTCAAAGTACGTATTTACTATTTGTATGGATTCTTGAAGATTTCAGTGCATTGCACTTCTTTAACCAGAACAGTAACTCAATGAAATGCTAACAAGTAGGGCACTTAGGAGAGAATGAGACAGTGGCTGTTTTAATTAATAGTAATAAAAACCAGCATATTCAAATCATGACTAGTGTCTATGACTATGGTGTCCTCTCTCTCTCTCCCTCTCTCCCTCCTCTCTCTCTCTCTCATGCATGCTTTTCTTCCTTCTTCCTTCCTTCATTGTTCTTTTCTTCTTTCTTCTCCTCCTTCTTTCTTTCTTCTCTCTTCCCTCCCTCCTCTTTTTCCCGCCCTCCCTTTCCCTCCCCCTCCCACCCTCCGTTCCTTCCAAAAGCACTTTTAACCTTACCCTTTTGATTACTAGTTTGGACTTCTTATATTTAACCCATTTCCAGATGCCAAGTAATCCCCATTAAAATTCAAGGGCATCCCATTGCAGATGTTAGTAGTCCTGCTCTTAAGCAGGAACCAGTCTTTCCAGACATAATTTGAGCATCAAGTATTTCTGAAGAGCAAAGGCCACCAGCTTGCTTAAAGAGTACTTTCTGGTGCACCAAAAGTTTATGGCTGTGTGCCACAGAAACAACTATATTTAGTAAAGGAATAATCTCATGGAATCAAACTGCTTCCTTGCACTCCACCAACAGAAGGTGTTAATAAGTTTGAAATGTCTTTCTGGGGTTAAAATGTGAGGAGAATTAAAGTCTAACTAACATGAAAGTACTCTTACGTTGAAGAACAAAGAACAAAAAAATTACACTGTAATCTCTGTGTGTTCACATAGAGAGACCCCTGAAACCAAGTACAATATTCTCTGTTAACCAGAACTCAAGCAACCAGCACTCTTAAGCAACCAGCAAAATGTTTTTGCTGGTGGCTTAAGTCCTGACTCACTGAGAGTCTCCTCCCATTTATGTGGCAACTCCTCATCCCCGGTGAACTGAGGGTCGACCATACTACACTCAGGGGCAAGGAATGGGGAAGGGGGCAGTAAGAATAGAAGGAGTGGGGGTGGGAGTAATGAGTGAGACCGGGCAGCTCTAAGCACACTAAGGCAAGTTCAAGCATGCATTTTAACATTTACTTAGATGAAACCAAAGGAAAAGAGGTTCACTAAGAGGAGTAGGTAGGCTCACACTTTCTAAAGTCAACTGGTCTTTGTGTTCGCATAAACAATGTGAGGGTCGATCTATGATAAACCAGTGGCACAGGTTGCCACATTAACAGCATGGATGAGTTCTGGAGGTGTTGATGGCTTTAAAATGTGTCCTCTTCATATGTGTCCATAAACAGTCTCAAATGTTACCAGCTACAGTTCAACAAAGCCTCAGGGTTAGTCACCAGAGATGGGTGAGGCCAGGTGATCCCACAAGGGAGCTGGCATCTCAAGAAAGGTGGCCAGTCTGTGCCCAAAAAGGAGCTGCTCAGTTCTGTATCTCTCTACCTGAGTCCTCAGTATGGGCAGTGCCCATTTCTGCGGACGTAGAGGAAGTTACAAGCCACATAAACTGGGAAGGTCAGCTCTTGGTTCTGCAGGTTTGCTACCTCTAGCACTTGATCCTTTCTTAAGGCCAGCATCTGGTATTCTGTGTCAATCCTGATCATGGCTCTTCCAGCCTTGTCCAAGGAAGTTAGGCGCAGGCGGAATGCAATCTTTTTGTGCCAGAGGTGGCTGACCCCAAGGACAGCGCACTTGCTCAGCACACTGCGCCCGAAGACGATGCGCCGGTCTGAGTAGGACACCAGCAGGTCCCAGCCAAAGTTGAAGCCTGCCCATCGCCAGTGGCAAGTCTCATCCCTGCGGATCTGGGCCCCACACCGCATGCTTTTCTCCTGGAGGTTGAATACTTTGATATCAACGGGTTGAGACTTTCTGGTTTGCTCGGCCCGGAGGAGGGTCAGCCATTGTTGTTTGTACACTGGGTTTATCCATGCGGCCGGGATCAGCGCGTCCTGGTCGATGGTGCGTGCGCAGGACAGGTCGCTGATTATGTAGGCCAGCCGCAGCTGCTGGAACACTGGCATAAAGGGTCTGCCCTGCTGCGTCTCCAGGAAAGGGGAGTCCGGTGACTCCCTGTTGTACCTGGCAAGCCACAAGTTGACCTCCAGCAGTAAGGTTCTGTAGGAACCGCTCCACGTGGGATGCAATTGCAGGAACATCCACTTCTTCAGCTTGTTGTACACGTCCATCTCCACCTCCATGGCCACAAGTTCTGCCGAGGCGATGACCTCTTTCATGAGAGCCGGGCTGATCTCCCGCAGCAGGTCCTCGTCTGACTGGGTCATCAGGTTGTCCAGCAGCCACTCGAAGCACATGGTTCTGACGGTGGGGAGGCCGTAGCTGTCAGCGGAGTGGTAGTAGCGGCATACAGTCCGGTTACAGAGAGTGTCCCTCATGATTTCGCCGCACTGCTGAATGATCTCCTCCACCTGCAGCAGGCTGGCCGTGGCCAGGGTGGGGATGACTCGGTTGGGCGTGATGAACATGGCGTCTTGGTACAGGAAGCCCAAGACGTTGTGAAAGGCCTCCCGATCGATGTTGTCGTCGGGCATCTGCATCTCTATGGTACTCATGTTAGACTCCCGCCAGGCCCCACTGAACATGGCCCCGAAGTAGTGGGCCTGGCACAGGTAGGCTCTGTGTAGGTGCCACGTCGCCCCCAGTGCGCAGATCTGCACATCGCTGTCCTCGCCCCGCACGAACAGGGCCTCGTAAGCGGACTCGGCGCCGGCCCTGTTGCGCTTCTGGGGGAGCCCTTTCTCGGAAGGCCCTCCAGCACCCCTCTTCCGCTTGAGGCCGCCCTGACTGGTGGAGGGCCCGGCCTCCTCCCCGTCCTGCTCACCCTCCACGACCCCGGGGGCGACCCTCTCCTCCCCCTCCTCCTCGTTCTCCTCCCCGGGGGCGCCGGGCTGCCCCCCGGCACGCCAAACCCAGGACCGGAGCAGGCGGCTGTTCACTGCTCCCATGGTCTCTGCGCACCTCAAGGGCCGGAGAGTTGGGCTCCGGTGTCACAAAGCGCGGCTTCGATGCGCACGCCCTCAGCCACAAGGGCTGCTGGGTACAGCGAACCTGACCTCTCACCTCACGTAAGGCGTCAGAGAGGCCGCGAGCCCCCCGGCCCCACCCCGCACTTAAAGGACACGCCCCACGAGGCAGAGCGCCCCCTGCACCAGACTCCCCACGACGGAGGAGCTGTCCAGCGTGAGCGAAGCGATCGGCCTCCGTGCAGCTCGGTCCTCGTGGGCGGGGTGGAGCTCATCACATTACCTCCCGCGTTCAACCTGCTGTGAAAACTAACTACTGAGTATCTGCACAGTCCTCGGAACAGTCCCGCTAAATGTAATAAATATGTCGCACAGGGCTAAGTACTGAGGACACACTGAATGAACACAGGACTCAGGAAAAATACCTGAAAACAAAGAAAAGAGCGTCTTGGTGAACCAAACTCCCAGCGGGATTCTTTTAATATTTATTTTATTTTTTTCCCTAGGATGATTATGACAATAAACTTTTGTGAAAGAAGGCCTGGGTTGTCAGTACTCAGTGCATTAGTCCAAAAGTGATTAACCCACTTTACACATAGGATCTCACATGATAGCAACATATATTACTTAAAATAAGCAGTTTCGGCCATAGTAGAATATTCTCCAATACCAAATTTCTTTTAAAAGCTGCACAGCTTTTCAAAACATCCATTTATTAAATGTAATTGATTGTTTCCACTCTTGCATCATCCACTTTTATTCATGCAGCCAATGTTGCAATCGAAAAACATGTGCTATAATAAGCTGCTGCAAAATAAACAGGTGCAAAAGTCATCTGGAAAAGGAAACAGTTAACTCCACATGCAAAAAGACATCCACTTTGATGTAATAATGTCCTTTTCTGAAAATGCGTAGCATTTCTACCCTAACTTTCTCTGCCTGTTAAAAGCCAGAGGCCTCACCCGACATTTCATTTGTGTGAAATTCCAAGTGTATTAGAAATCATTTATTGGCTAGACTCATATTGTCAAGAACAGACATTTTGAGAGTTTTGTGAGTAGTCTGAGAAGCATCATGGGTAAACATGTGATGGGTGACAGTTATTCAAATGAGAGCTTTAAGAAGAAAGCATCAGTTACCTGAGAAGAAAGATGAGTGAAATTCTGTCATTGGGGTTCTGAAAGGGCCAAGCAATTCAGAATAAACTGATGTGGCTGAAAAATACTACTTTAAATCCTAAATGGTTTTCTGGAGTCATTAAAATTCTTCTTTGCCACATATTCCCCATAAACTTTAGAACTTTTATTTTGTATGAAGAGCATAATACATACAGTGTCGACAGGATGCTTTTATTCCTTTTTCCTATGGTAAATTCTATGTAATCAGTATCATTTATTGAAAGACATGTGAACATTTAAAATACAGTAGACTTTAAATCCAGGTCCATTTAATCACTTTGAGATATAGTAGCATTTATGTAAAGACATTGAGAAAATCTGTGCTTTCAAAAATTTCTCAGAAATAAAGACAAATTAAAAGTTACTGAAAAGTGAAACAACAACCTATCATATACGACTCCACAGTTGCTATGTTTTCTTAACAACATTCAATTGTGAATTTTCTCAGTGACTTTTAGAAGAAAATTTTTAGAATATGAAAACCTACTTACTAGCCTCAGTTCTTATTAGGGCCTGCCCACTACTACAAAAAGAAAAGAAGAGAAAATTATGTCTGCGCTTGCGACAACTTTCTTTCTCTATGATTACTAAATTTATTGAAAACCTTATGTCCTTTCCTGTCCCATTGGACAATGTCCTTCTGCCTTACTGAGACAAACTCTTCCACTTACTCCTCATCACATTTTCTCCGACACAGTGCAAAACTTACTTTCTCTTCCTCTGTCTGTCCCCTTTCCCTCTGTATTCTAACATGACTAAGTATTCTTATCCTAAAGCAAACCAAAGCAATAACAACAAGGACAACAAAAAGTCTTTCTTCAACTCCATTTCTCTGTCAAATGTCTCCTCACCATTAACCACCAAGCTTTGCAAAAGAGAAGCCCACCTCTCACTCACTCATCAACCTGCAGGGATCTGACAGCCACTTTCACAGCTGTACTGAAACCACTGATCTGGGATCCAAATTAAATGGTCTCCTCTTAGGTCTCTCTTTACCCGATCCCCCTCATTGGCATTTGATCCTTTTGACTTTGTTCTTTTAAAAAAGCTTTCTTCCCTTGGCTTCTGTTAGACCTAAATCTATTAGGTCATGATTTCCCTCAGACCTTTGGAATAGGTTCCTGGGTCTCCTTTATTTATTCTTCTTTCTCTTACTGCCCCCAAGAGTCCATCCTCAGACCTCTTTTGTCCTAATTCTATAAATCTCTCTAGGATCTCTTACTTGTGTCTCTAACTGGAACTATCATCTATATACCAGTGACTCTTAAAATTTCTAACCTTCACATTTCTCTGTGAAACTCAACAGTGGCCCCACATCTACCAACGCCTGCAAGGCAAACACATACATACTCTTCTGTCAACAAATCTCCTCTTTACTCCTGCTGTAAACAAAATGTTTGTGCTCCCCTAAAATTCATATGTTGGAATCCTAACCTCCAAGATGATGGTTTTAGGGGGTGTAGATTTGGGGGTGATTACATCATAAGGGCCGAGCCTTCATGAAGGGTATTTTTGCCCTTTTAACAGGGACTCCAGAGAAAGCTCCCCATGTCCTTCCATCATGTGGAATTTCAGCTGGAAGACAGTCTATGAACTAGGAAGTGGGTCCTCACCAGATCCTGATTGTGTAGATGCCTCGATCTTAGACTTCCAGCCTCCAGAACTGTGAGTAAAAATCTTGTGTTGTTTATTAGCTACTATGTCTCATGTTTTGTTGTACTAGCCCAAGCACATTGAGACAACCCCATGTCTTAATCTGATCTCCATCTCCACAGTAAGCCAAATGAGAAACCTCAAAACTAGCCTTGTTTTCTTGCCTTGCCTCATGGCACATTCATTGGTGGGTGGTTGTTAGCTTTTCTGACTTCCTTAAAGAACTGAGACTGTGCTTTATTTGTCTTTTCCTCCCAGGTTAGTGCTTGAATGATAGTCGGTTCGTAATCAATGTTTGTTGACTGAATTGTAGAAATTTTAAGTATCACTCAAAAGTTTCTGCTCAAAATAATGAGAAGAGAGTCTCTCAAGATTGGGAAAGATTTGAAAATGCACCTATACCTTGGTGACTTAGAGTACAGAAGAAAGAGTGTGTGTGTGTGTGTGTGTGTGTGTGTGTGTTTTATAGGAGAAAGATTGGTGTAGAAAAGGGGAAATGAAGTAAATGATGAAAAGGGTGGGGAATAATAAATCGTACCAAGAAAATTAAATCACTAATCAGTTTACTCCATGTTTTAACCTCTTTCCCCATAACCAATGATGCTTACTTACCAATAGCAAAACCAACATAAGAGTTGCATTTTCATTACTTTGGTCACTCAGGATATCCATACGTGTTATGTTTACTCCTCTACCCCCAAATATACAAACACAAAAGTTAATAAGTCAGAGTTGTTCTACATAGTTTGTTCTGTTCATCTTGTTTTGCTTTGAAACAAGATGTCCTGCTCCACTTGTCTCAATCCTCCACTCTTCTTCCTTAGAATCACTTCCAAGAATAAACCATCTGGACAAAAGTCCAGGGCACACAGGCCTTGGTTTTAGGGGTGGTGTGGGATTAGGCAGGTCTGAAATCATAGCCACAGACTTGTGAAGAGACCGAAATAGTAAAGGGAAGCTAGACGGTTAAGTTATGTGATCTTGCTTCTCAAATTCCCAGAGCTGAAGCCCCTAAAGAAGGAAATTCTTCAGAAAACAAGATAGATAGATAGACAGACAGGTAGATAGATGATAGATAGATAGATAATAGAAAGATAATAGACAGACACATAGATACATGGATATATGATAAAGAGATAAATAGAAGGTAAATATACCCACATACCTGCATTCTAGCATTTCAAGAACCTCTTTGTATATTTATTTCTCTTTCTTTTCTCCAGAAATGCACACTGGTTCTAGAGCTTCACTGTAATATTAGGGCTTGAGACACAGTTTTAGAGGTATAAGGGCTTCATTCCATCCATTCGTTAAGTGCCTATTGAAGTCAGGCGGAGTGCTAATCTTGGCAAAACAGTGGTGAGCAGAAACCCGGAGTGCCCGCTCTCACGATCTTATCGACCGCAAATGCTAATGGCCCCCATCCTTGATGCCCAGCACGTCGTGACAAAACTCTCCAAGGTGAACAAACGTGGCCACGAGTGGCTCTACACCAGTAAGCAGCTGCTCATCGGACAGGATCAATCCTGTTCAGAGCGGAGACACATTACCCCAGGGGAAATACGGACTGGGTATGGGTAAGCAGCAGAATTCGTAAACAGTAAACGGTGGTAGAGGAAAAGAAGAAACAGACACTTAAGTCGTTGTTAATGCCGGCTTAAGATGGCAAGGTACAATGACTGTACGCTGTAAATATGGGTTATGTTTCAATAGAAAGGACGTGTTTTGATGTCCCCATTCCAATACTGAGGCACATACAGAAAGAATAAACACTAACCCAAATGACAGTTCTGCCACTGGACTCACAGAAAGTTTGCTGCTTATAGCAGTGCCAATGAACCTGGATTAAGAAGCCACACTGCTTGCCTCCACATGCGCTACCTTCTGTCCCAGAGCAACATGGTAATTTTGGAAATGATGGGGCAGGGCAGGGGGCTCTTAGCCACAGGAAGCAAAACCCAGGGAGGCCAAGCCTAGGAAACCATACCAGTGAGGAAACCTGGCTGCTCCTTCCATATTGAAGAGGAGCCACTTGTAAAGGGACAGGACCGTGTTTCTCTGCATCATCTCCCTCAGCACCTCTCTCTCCAAGCCCAGGCACACATACCATCCCCTATAGTCTATCGTTGGCTTACAGAGGGCATGTCCTTATAAAAATGAAGTTCCCACAGATCACACTTCCCGTAATTTGCCCTCCAAGAAAGAAGCTGGTCAGAAATAATAGAGTTTTAAAAAACTGGTCCAGGAAGTACAGGAGAAGTTACTGGTGAATGATGCCAGAGGCAAAATACCCAGAAGGAGGAGGCCCTATCATTACATGGGAAGGGCAGATGACACCTGTCAGAAAGACACCTGCCGTTGTGCGCCGATGACAGAATGGAGGTGGGTTTTATTTGCACTTTGTTTTGAACTACAACCCTCAGACAATGATAGGCAGAATCCAGGAAGTAGACAGCAGGCATCAAATGTTACTTGAATTCCAGAAAAATGTGTTTCTGTACTGTTTAAAGAAACAACTGATCCTTCTGTATAACACATTTTAATTTCACACAAGTGTTGGTTCCTAGAAAAAACAATCGATTTTCTGTATGTTTGAAAGGTGGGCTAGATGTTTGAAGAGGATCACTTGGGAAATCACTTTTATGGTCAGGGGAGAGGGTAAAAAATACAATGCGTTGCATAAGGAAATCGCCTGGAGGTGCTTTGTGGGGGCCGCAGGCCCACAGTACAGCAGTTGAAGCTCAAGGGTGTCAAGCTGATGGAGAAGAAAATTCCACTCAGCCCAGTCACCCTGGGAAGAGGGCGAACAGCCGGCGGCACCTGATCCGGAGCCTTGCCTCAACTTTTCAAATTTATATTTTCCACACGTCACATGCACAAGCTGTTTTTCACACGCATTCGTTCCCCAGAAAAGGCTACAGGTGCTTTTCTTCCCCCTTTCCTTTTGTCTCTGGTATTTGGATGTGAGTCACAGAAGAAAGAGGCCAGAAAAGCCATTTTACTGATGCAACGGAGTCTTTCTCAGTGGAATCCAGGAGCCAGAAGTGAGTTTTGTAAATAGTGGCAAACAGCATTCTCAAATTACTGCGCCTTAGTGCCTGGAGGACTTGAAGTCCAAATGTATTTATTAATAGAGTTTTGCTGCGTTGCGCTGCCATACAAAAGCTTCTTAAATGTTTTTCCTTCTTAGTGTTTGTTTTTCTCAACATTCTGCGCATATTAATAATACTTGAAATATTATCTTACATTCTCAAAGTGTTTTCATAAATACTTCATCAGCTCTTAGGTGGGAAAAGGGTCATTGTTTTCCCTTTTCTAAATGAATAAGCAAGATCAGAGATGTTACTTACTTGAAACAGACTGCTGCTTGTAACAGATGGCACGACTAATAAATAACGGCGCCGCTGGTCAGCACTGTGCTTTCTGCCTCATGGGTCAATGCCACTGCAAAACAGCTCAAGTATATTTCTTATTTAACAGCTACAGTGCGTCTCGGTAGATAGAGGACTCCATGCCCTATTAAAGGCTCTTCTCATTGCAATTAATGTCATTCTCCCTCGTAGATTCCAAACCTTGCAAGCTTATTCTTGTTTGACCATCCTGATCGTTTATTGAATGCGAGGAATAGCCCGGAAGGATCTTATAATATTGTTGAGGAAACTTAAAACAGTTCTTTATTTTTAAAGCGCCAAATCACTGCTCACACTCGGGTGGGGGTAGACATATGAAAGCGAACACAGTAAATACGTGAATGAGGAGTGTGTCAGAAGATGGTCCGTGCTACGTGCTATGGAGCGGACAGAGCCCAGGCAGGGGGATGGGCAGTGAACGCCGGGCGGGGCCATGTCCATTTGCCGTAAATGGTCAGGGGAGGTGTCAATGAGAACGTGGCATTTGAGCAAAGGCACGCAGGAGGTGAGGGAGAGGGCCGTGCTGACACCGGAGCAAGAATGTTCCAAGCAGCAGGGATGGCTGTGCCCAGGGTCCTGAGGCAAGAAATGTTAGAGGAACAGACCATTTTGCTGGAGCCAAGTGACCCAGTAAAAGAATATCTAGTCCAGTGATCAGATTTTTTTTTCTATAAAGGGCCAGATAGTATTAATAAATATGTCAGGCCCATGGCCATTTAGTCCATGTCACTCCAGTCTGCCCCTGTAGCAGTCAAGCAGCCACAGAAAACATGAAAATGAATGAGAGTGGCAGTGTTCGAAGAAAACTTTCTTACGGACACTGAAATTTAATGGTATGTCATTTCACATCTGTCACTAAGTATTTTTTGGTCTAGTTTTGCAACCATTTAAAAATGGAAACGTCCCTCTTACCTCATGAGCTGTATACCCAACAAACGACAGGGGACGTACTCAGCGCCCCGTGTCACATCCGTGACCCATTGTGACTGGGAACAGAAAAATACAGGAACTGGAGGCTGAGGAGGTTTGGATTCCCCCACGAAGCCTCGGCCAAGTGAGAACTCCGAGGGAAGGGGACTGAGAATAGGAGGTGCAGCAGGGCCTTCGGTGAATGCACTTAAAATAGTCTCTACCAAAATTTAAATATTAGAGCTGTGGATTTTTAAAAATCTTAGTGAAAGATAATGTTATAAGCATTCCCATGTGTAATTTCCCGTTAAGTCTCAGGCCTGCAGCCTTACAATTATTCAAAGAGTGTACTCTGAATTTCAGGTAATGATCATGTATTATTGATTTCTCAGGAACCAATGCACTATCAGTAAAGCATGTCAGGAAGAAAATAATAGTTTACAAAAGAAGGCACATTATATCATCTTAGGGTGATAGAGTGAGGGTGAAAGTAAACTAGTGACTTCTTTGTATTCCTCTGCCAGCCAGAGGTAAGCTGCAAAATGAATTTGGGCAATCTTCACCGCCCCTCTTCGGTTGGGACACTTTAGTGTCATCCTCATCTAATTGTCACATGAAATTTTATATATATCCATTGGGGAGAAAAGATCACATTTCACACTCAGAATTGACCGGGACATTTCTTTCTTTCTTTCTTGTTCCTTTCTGACAAGATCAAACTTCTAAGTTTAAAAGTCACCGTTTTACTGACATTGATATATATGATTGACAATACATGTTTTAAAATAGTTCTGAGTGATTAGGAGTCATTGCGGACGGCCATTTTGTTGCCTAGAGACATCGTCAGTATCTAGAGATGGGTTTGGGACGTCATAACTAGGGAGGGTGTGCTACCAAACATCCTACAGCTTTTCCCACAGCGAAAAATGATCGGGCCCCAAATATCAGTAGTCCCGGGGTTGAGAAACCCTGAATGAAAGAGTCTAAATACATTAGATAAGCTGTTTCTGAAAGTCAGTCCAAAAGCCAAGCTTATTCTCAGTTGAGCTTTAGTAATTTAGCTGACAAGTACGCTATAAATTCAAAGGGCAGAGAAAAGTCACCACTACTATTCATAAAACTGTCAGATAGACATGTGCAGTTCCGTGGCAGAAGTTGGAAGGCATGTTAGACAAATGAAGAAAAGAAAATCATCTGATTTGGGTGGTTTCCGTAACTTCCCTGTATTGCTTTTACCACAACCTGTGTGGTTTAAAACAACACAAATTTATTTCTTACAGTTCTGTAGGTCAGAAGTCTGACCAAAATCTCACTGCGCTAAAATCAAGGTTTTAGCAGAGCTGTATTCCTACCTGAAGGCTCCAGGGAAAACATCTATCCTTGCCCTTTGCAGCTTCTAGAGGCCACCCACATCCCTTGGCCCCTCCCACAGCCCTTCGCCCCACCCACACCCCGGGCCCCACCCACATCCCTTAGCCCCACCCACATCCCTGGGCCCCTCCCACATCCCTGGGCTCTTCCCACATCCCTGGGCTCTTCCCACATCCCTGGGCCCCTCCCACATCCCTGGGCTCTTCCCACATCCCTGGGCCCCTCCCACATCCCTGGGCCCCTCCCACATCCCTGGGCCCCTCCCACATCCCTGGCTCCTCCCACATCCCTGGGCTCATGGCCCTCTTCCTCCATCTCCTAAGCCAGCAAAGGCAGGTCAAGTACTTCGGATGTAGCCAGGCTCTGACCACCTCTTCCGTCTTCCTTTTCCACGTGTGATTACACTGGGGTCACTCACACGATCCTTCATTTCACTTTGCCATGTTAGGCCACACATCATAGGTTCAGGGGGATTAGGGCATGGTCAGCTTTGGCGGGGGCATCATTCTGCCCACCGCAACATCCAGAGAAAAGTAAAATGTTAGAAGATTTGGCATTTACCAGTAAGAGAAAGGTAGTCTGTCTTCAGCAGGCTCGGGCTTAATTAGCTGATTTGATATTAGAGTCAAACACCAATGTATCATCTTTGATCTGATTAACTCCATGGTCATAAATCCAGTCAACTCTTTCTTACAGGGAGATACACACTGTGACTTACTCATTAAGTCCCAATAAATGAATAATTCAGACCCAGTCTCTGTGTCACGTAGTAGTTCAAACTGCACTCAACTTTTGAACTTAGTCCTCTATTTTGTTCTAAAATTTGCTACTGCTGTTGGAATTTTTTCTCTGTCTCTCTCATAGGGGCTTGTCTAAGTTCATCCCATTAGGGAGGTTGATACAACCTGAAAAATCCTCCCTGGGCTGCTTTATATGTCTGAAAATAATCCCTGTAAAATCTCTTTCTGTTATATTGGTCTCTGTGGGCCTTTGAAAATATTGCAAAGAGGTTTTCACTAAGGGGGAAAAAGTCATCTGTTACTGACTGACATCTGTAATCACAATAAAAATATCAGAGAGGCAGAGAAATGTCTGTGGTGTAACATGATGATCGCTCCTACCAGCTTCCAGGTCTCTCTGCAATTTTCTCCTCCTTACTCATCAGATAATCCAACACCAGATGACTTGGGATGGTCATTATTTAGGGATAAGTTACGGAGTTATCTCAGCACAAAACTACCAGATTGAAAATAAGTTGTTTGGGTTCAGGGGAGAGAAAAGTTCTTAGTGTTAATTGTCCTGTTACCCAGAGTCACTGCAAAATGGATGAAGTGACAGTTCTTACCACTTCGGCGTTTGTTCATCTGAAAGGACAGTTCAGACTTTCAAGGATGACTTCTTGACCTTGAATACCATAAGAAGCAATCACTCAGAAGAGTTTTCATGGTTTTTTTTTAATAGACTATTTGAGTCTTATGAAATAAAAATGGTTATCACAAAAAAACCAAGTACTGTCATAAACTCAACTCAAAACAAACTTGTCACCAGAGGAGGCATTAACCAGATCATAGCTATGGTACTAGTGTCAGAAGTTTATTTGGCATGATCATCACAAATCTCTTAATTCACTCACATTGGTAAAGAGACATATTGGTCATAAAGGTTTATGACATGGTTTACATTCATACACAGGGCATTTGGTGGCTGTGTGTGTGTGTGTGTGTGTGTGCTGGAGAATACCAACCAAGGCCCAAGTGCTGCCATTGATAGACACTTTCATAGCATCTGCCTCCTTGTACACACACTGAATCCAGTGAGGAGGAGCATGTTGGAAGGAAACATGCACACTTCATTAGCTAACATAATTGCCGTTGGACATGTGACCTCAGCTGGTTTTTATCATACTGTCAGAGCCAATGAGTACCTAAGGCATCTGCAATCTGAAAAAAGCACTCCAACCATCACTGCTTCGGGAGAGTGCAACTTCATGTAATTCAATATTTCTGTCTTGGAACAATTATGTTAGCAGCAAGTCATTCATACTTTGGCTAAACAGCATGACATTGGTGTCATCCATTCTGTCGGAACGACCTTCTAGCGATATTAGTAGGTTTGTTAAGGCCGTTCAAATGATCCACTTCTGACCTTTCTAGAACAAGTCATCACTGAACCAAATCATTCCTGTAATCACTGGTGTTAGCTCAGAGAGAGGTCAAAGGCTATGGGCCACAAATGTACGAGATAGTCTCCGTTTTAGGAGATAAATCTGTAACTCTCAAAGGGCACTCCCTGCGAACTTAGTTCACTAGCAAGTGGCCAACTACCAATTCCCCTCACATTAGGGCTTTTGAAAAAACACAGAAGAAAGGACCGATGCTATTGCCCAGATACGTCTGATTTTGATACTGTTTCTACTGAGATATCCATTTAAAACATACGTTGATAGTCATTTTCTCCTTATTTGATATGTGCTGCCTTATCAAACATATAAACTACAGTGGAAAAACATCTTCATATTTCATTGATGTAATGGTTTCTATTTAGTCATCTGTGATTTCTCTGATATGAATTTGGATTGAGTTACTTTTCTCCTTTTAACTACATATGTGTGGTGAGATTATATCAGAAAATTGGATTAGTACTTAAATACTCATGTATTCTTGAAGGGAGACTTTGAAAGATTCAGATTGGAACAAAACTGGGAAATTTTTATTTCACAAACTATCCTGTCTTGGCACATGGGCCACTATCAATTTGTGTGTGTGTGTGTATGTGTGTGTGTGTGTGTGTGTGTGTGTATTTCTACCTATAGTGTGAAAGATAGTAGGTGATCAACAAATTTTACCCGTTTTGATCTTTATACATCTATATATAGCCTTAAGTGAGACACACGTCTTACTAGGTATTCATATATTGTACCATATTATTTACCTGCAAACATTCCACCTGTATCATTTCCCTAAATATATGTAGGAAGGATGTTTTGAATCGCAGGGGGAAGAAACCAAAGCATGACCATTTATTAAGTGCTTATTCTGCCGAGCATCATGGTAAGCCTTTCCCATAACCCTGTCTCCTGAATGTTTGTGTTCCCCAAAATACATATATAGAAACGCTAACTGCCAATGCGATGTTATCTGGAGATGGGGCCTTGGGGAGGTTATTAAGTCCTGTGTGTGGAACCCTCATGGCGGGATGAGTGCCCTTCTAAGGAAGGACAGAGGAGAGCTGACTTCCTCTGTGTCTGCTCCCCACTGTGTGAGGATGCACCAAGGAGACAGCAATCAGGAAGAGAGCATTCACCAGACCCAGGATCGGCTGCTGCCTTGATCTTGGACTTCCTAGCTTCTACTCAGATTATGGTGATTCTGTTATAGCAACCCCAACTGACTAAGACACATACACGATGTTATTTAATACAACAGAACTCAATGGAGTTGGCCCAATTATTAATGCCATTTTACAGATAAAGACACTGCAGCATAAAGAACTTTCATAGCATGCCCAGAAGGCACAATTTGAGTGTCAGGCTGACCATGTAACCTGAACTCCTGCCCATATGATCTCTGAATCAAGCCAACCCCAGAAGAAAGTTCTAACAACCATAGCTGCCTTTTTCAAACCATGTTGTAAACCAGTCCCAACTCCTCCACCGAGGTAGGAGAACGTTCAAGTTGAAACAAGAAGACAAGTCCGGGCCTGTCTTCCATGTTTTCTGTGCTCTGATTGTCCCCAGCGGGGTGCTTTTTACACAAAAGAGGTTCATTAAGTTCGTGTGTCTAATATCTTAGAGGGCAGAGATATCACACAGGCAAGATGATGTCCACCCCAGTCACCCCCTCCTTCTGTGCTGGGAACCCAAGCATGTGGCACATCGACGCTCTCGCTAATGTGCCATAAACACAGACTTTGGGACCTTGGAAAAGTTACTGGACTGGACTGTGATTCACTTTCCTCATCTGTGAAATGGGCGTAATAATCGTTTCTAATTCTCAGAGTTGTTGTGACACATGAGACAAGAAATCTAAAAGCAGCCAGCGTGCTACCTGGAAGACAACTGTATTCAAGCCTGAACTATTAGGGGAACATCTTGCCCCAAATTTGTGCACTATCTAACCTCAGGAACTCTGAAAGAATATTCGCCAAGGTTAATTCTCTTATGCTCAAGAGAGCAGGAACGTTAGGTTAGGCCTGTCCTATAATTGCTGTGATCTGTGAAAACCTGGTGCTTGGCTCACATCCCCCAGAGAAGGTTCAGCGTCAGCTATCTCCAGGGCAGTACTTCTCCAAGGGTCGTCTTTGGACTACCTGTGTCATCATCACCTGAGGTACTTGTGGGAATGTGGAGATTCCAGGGTTTCGCCCCACGTGTACTGAAACTACCCCTGGGGCAGCTGTGCGTTTGTAGAAATGACAATGGAAGACTGAGAACCCAGCCGAGGGCTGAAGAAGCCTTCAGCTGAGCCTAGACCAGGTTGCCAACACTCAGGAACCAAACAACAGGTCGTTGCTAGCAGTCATGGAGTGCGGGCGTGCTTCTGAATACAGCAGCTGCCCAGTGATTCAACAGTTCGTGGTGAACAGTAAAAGCGAACACCTTAAAAGCTTGAAGCAGGGCTGGTGACTAACTAGTTGAATTTATTCAATCAGCATCTTGGACTCTTGTAGAAGGTGGGCAACAGGACAAAGGGACAGAGAATAAGAGGAGTTCCAGGGAGTGTTTGTAAAGCAGTCAAACATGGGGTCCACATAGGCGGGGGATGGAAATAGAGGCAGGAATTGGCTGGTAGAATAGACTCAAATTGGGTGGGGGGTTAAGGGCTTGGAGTCACCGACTTGTGCCCTTACAATTCTCAGACAGGCCCTGAAGCAAGTGCTGGAAAACCGACCACCCAACAATCAACCGACCACCCAACAATGCGAGCTTCCTGTGCGTGGAGGCCGTTCGGTATTTACCTGGTTGGCACGCAGGTGGTTAACTTCACGAAGCATGTGTCTCAGCGCTGCAACAGGAGTCCCTAAAAGAAAGCGATGTATTATTTGTAAAAGCTGCATTACACTTGAAGAATTAGTGACAAACAAAATGTATTCAAGTTAGCAGATTGTGTTGAAAATGTCATTCATTTAAATGCAATTTTCAGGGAACATATTAATTAGTCCTAACTTGCCTTGAAAAGAACACACCATTTATACTTCATGAAAATTCGGGAAAATAACAGTGTGCCACTTGGTGCAATGCTTGGGTCGGAACGTAAGAAGACAAAGGATTTGTAATTCGCTCTCCATAGGCTTCTGAAAACCCTACAGCTTCTGAAATAAATTGAATTAAACAGTCCTTACCCAATTACAGTTGGCTGTCACTAAGCATATTTGCATGTTTATTTACTGCATGAGAAACAGACTCACTCCAGAATTAATAAAAAACACGTACCGTATTTCTTCAATGTACTTCCAAAGATGTAGGGAACTCCAGCTTCCCATACATGCCCCACGATATTCTTTCTGCTAACTACCAGCTGTGCCATCTCTCTGAGCCGCTTGGCACGGCCTAGTTAGTGCGGTCAGGATAAGGAAAGGTCCTTGGTGACAACATACAAATCTCCATCCTGTGAGCACAACAGAAAATTAGTTTGGCAGCCACAAGATTTATCTCCTAAGAACTGGCTGGTTTTCATATTATGAATCAGCCCGATTCACTTCCTTATTGAGAAAATCCTCTTTAGATGCGCAAGTACCCATCTTAGTCTGTTTCCCTTAGAAATAGACCATGGGCACTTTCTGGGTCTCTCTCTAACACAGTAATTGCATCGAGCTCTGTCTTCACTTGTTTCTCCTTATCGCCAGCTCCATTTCTTGCTGCCTCCATGTCTGATCCAATTGCCTACACACACACACACACACACACACACACACACACACACACACACACTGGTTTGAAGTACAAAAGGTCATTATCAGATGGTGCTCACAAATTCCAATTTTGAAAAAGAAAGTCCCCTTTGGCCATGTGTTAACCTGGAGAGTTGTATATAACATTCCTTGCCCCCATCCTCAGAGATATCAAGGCAATACATCTGGAATTAGATGCTAGTAATCGCAACTTTTAAGTTTTCCATGTGATGTTCATGGTCAATCGGGATTTGGATTCACCTCTTATTAGTATAAAGAGGCCACTCGTGTCCTTTGCTACACTTTTGGAATATCAGCTCCCTCCGGTACTCTGTCTGGATACCTATTAAGGGAAGAAGAGTTCAATATTTAAGAACTCTGCATTCTCCTACTCTTTGGGAGAACCTTCATTGGGAGAAAACAAATCTCCCCACAGACATACTCTCAGCAAAAGAAACAGAAGTTTCTAGTGAGGTTTACCTTACTATTGTTTTTGAAAATGCTTGCCTACCTTAGTCCATTCCTTTCAATATAAAATAGGAACCACTTACAGTGGTACAGCTAACAAGGAGCAGAATAGAGATTCGAAGAGTGTTGTCACGGACCTAGAATCAGGACGACACCCTGGTCAGCTACCTACACATGCATTTGCACACGCCAGTTGCTAAACATGCATTTCATTCCCCACCCCACCCCCCAAACAGCACATATTGTAGTGGGAAGAACCATGAAATAAGAGTTCTGGACTCAGGTTTCTAGTTCTAGTTCTTTCCCAGATTGGCTTTTGTGAACATTCTTAAATTTTCTGGGCCTCATACTTCTCATCTCTTAAAGAAGGATGTGGTCCGATGGAATTTTGAAGTCTCTTGTCACCCTGAATACCTTCACTTTCATCGCAAGCCCAGTATAAACTGTGTTGCTTGCACTAGCTGGCATTTTTAGAACATGCCTTTCTCAAACAGAGAATAAGTCTGAAATAGTGAATGTTTTTTTCCCCTTATTATTGTTTTTGAATTTTTTGTCTTAACATCCCATTGGCCTCACACATGATTTAATACTAGTCAATAACTGTCAAACTCACCACCCCTACAATATTTCAGTTCACTCATGTGTTTCAGGGTGGAGTCCATTTCTGATATCTCTTGCTTCCTTGGGGTTTGAAATAATACATTTAAGCAGCAATTTATTGCAGAGTTTCAGCTTACAGAACCACTCCTTGGAGAAAGACTTTCGTTTTCTGCTCGACTGTGTCTATGCTGCAGAGCAGTGCACAGTCTAAGCGGGAGTTTGAGCATCTGGAAAGGAAATACCATTATGGACACACAGCGAAAACCACAGAAATGTTTGATCAGAAAGAACTGGAATAACAGTCACGGGACCTGAACCTGAGTTCGAATAAAGCCACTACCTAGATGTTTAATCCTGGATAAGGCATTTGACCTTGCGGGCTTTGATTGCACGTTTGGGAGATGATGCTCCAAAGACAATGAAATAGTTGAGCATAAAATAGGTGCACTTGAACAGCTCACAGTAGTCTCGGTTGCCCAAGACTATCCATTACTCCACCTGTCTCTCTACTCAAATCTCTAACACCTCTTTTTTTTTTTTCACTTCCTATGTCACCAAAAACACGACAACAATTACGAGAAAGCGTCCACCGGCTTCCCACACCACTTCTCCCCTGCCGGCCTCTGTGCTCATATCCTGGGGCTCCCCCCTATTATAGGGAGACGTGGACGTCCAGAGGAGTTGTGCTGTGGACCCTGAGCCCCGGGCACCCTCTCAAGGTCTCTGGCCCTACGGTTCAATGCTTATTATTTTGCCTATTCTAAAAGCTGATCCAACCCCACCTTGTAGCCTACACTCTGTGATTTATGTTTCTTCCCCAGTCAGCGGGTTTGGGTTTTGTGCGAGTTATTGATTGTCTTGATTTCTACACATCAGACTTTTCCTCACCTTAACCAGCTCCCTTCCCTGATTGCACAAATGTGCTCTGAAAACATTCAGACACAATTTTGTGTTTTATCGTTTTCACCATCCCAGAGCCTTCTGCTCTCCTCTGGGAATGCTGACCGGTCCCTGAACCCACCGTAGAGTCTGGTGAATCCCTGTTACCAGCTCCCATCACCCTGCACATTCTTGTTACCACCCTTTTGTGTGCAGGGGCATCTGTTGTTTTCACCTGCTTTGAAACAGACCCAGCTCTGATGCAGAACCCAGAGGCTGATGAACAGTGTCCATCAAGATCAGACATTTTAAGGCTAAAAGAAACAAAGACTTCAGCTGCAGGGGCGGGAAAGTCAAGGCCGGCACGCTAACAAAATGACAAACTACGATGTGACTTTTGGACCCCTGTGCATATTGCGTCTTCTTCAAAGTCTTGTCCACGGGAGCCTGAATAGCAAGAGAAATTTGCCAGCTCTTCACACACTAGAAAAGTCATTTCAAAGAAACAGAAACGCTCACCTGGATTATGTGCTCAGGTTATATTCAAAGCGGCAATGCCACCATAGACAAGAGTGTTGCTAACTGGGCTTCATTGTCTTGAATCTGCGGACCATGTAATGGACCAGAAACCCGTATGTGCACGTATCTGCTTCTGTTGGGAAACTGAGATATTGGCCAGGACTGCGTGACCAAACTAGAACAAGAAATGCCTGCCAACATAATAAATGAACTAACGTGGCCCAATTGATTTTGAAATTCATTTTTAAATACACTCACATAGAAGTACGCTCCAGAGCCAAAGTAAAAAGGGAGACGACTTGAAAAGAGGGGGAAATAGATGGCAAAAGTGCCAAGGAGAAAGGTAACACATCAAGTTGGAGTCACCTCCTACCCAAGTGACGTCATGTCCCACAAGGCAAGGCAAAGGCGAGTAGCTTCAGACTGATGACAGCAGAAGTTGCATGGCGTTGTCTCTTAACAACCAGCCCCCTTTCCTTCTGTTTCTGCTGTTCAGTTCTGTTTTGTTCGTCGTTAGATTTATTAGGGGGAAAAGCGAGCCGTTTGAAAGCGAACAGTTCTCGCCAGACGGTTGGGCTTTCTGTTGTTATTTTAAAAGCTACCACGGTGGGGCGCCATCTCCGGGCCCCGCTGCGGGTTCGCCACCGCTCGGAGGCGCGGACAGGCTGCAGCTCAGGTTTTCCGCATTGCCAGTGAGTCTGCGCGGCCTTCCAGCCCAGGATGCGGCCGCCTCCGCTGACGTCCGAGCTTACATAATGCTCTCTCTGCATCCGCGTCATCGGGGTGCTCTGGAAACCAAGTCACGGACCCGAGAATGTGTCAGCCTGGGGCCACCACGATCCGTGCACTTTAAAGCCAGTCTACCTTTAATTATGTTTATTCTCATCTGAAAACTTGAGTCCTGTTCGAAGAGGGCCATGCTGTTTTATTAGTATCTCTAATGAATTATTGCTAGGCAACCTGTAGCAGAGGACACATTGCAAACTGTCATATTTCAGTGCGAAGCCACAGACACGGCTTTAATGTAAGAAGCAGAGATGCAGATGCGTCCATAGGAACACTGATTGAATTAATGGGGGTGGGGAGGCTACCTGCTCTGCTCAGCTCAGATCTCATCACTTCAATTATACCTTCATGGGCACCACAAAAATAAAACACTTTGGAAGTCAGAGTGAGCCAGAAGTCTTTGTGACAAATTTAAGGTTTGTCTTCAAAGCCATGAGAAACAAAATCCCAAGAAGTCAGACTTTGACAGCCAGGAAAAGGACAGGCATACGTTCTCTTCCCGTCATCTGTGCTAGGATGACAGTCTGCTAAACAAGCTATCTATCCTACTACTAGTACCTATGACAAGGCAGAAAGAGGCTTTGTAGTCACAGGACTGTCCTATAAAATCCTAATTCTATAAATTGCTTCCTGGGCAGCATAGGCAAAATACTTAACCTCTCTGAGCTGCTGTTTGCTCCTCTCTCCTGGGGATGATCACTGCATCACAGGACTGTGTGAGAGGCAGCTCAATACAAGGCGGCTAGTGTTAGAGTCTGTGCTAGTAAGTGCCGTTTCCAAGTCGGGGATACGCTACGGCGCTGTCGCCGCCACTGTCGCTGTCCATTGCTGTCCACAGACAAGCCCAGGGTGGGGAATGCCTGGTCACGAGCCTTACCCTCACTCTCTGCTGTTCACAGTCCCCCCACAAACCACCCTGCATCAGGGCTTCATCAGGATTCATCAGGGAAATGGCAACCAGACGACTTAGAAAAGCAAACAGCAGGGGGAAGAAACAAGTCCTGTGGAAATGTTAATGGGGTCATGTTTAGCATTTGCACATCTCTTGGAATCCTTTAGCAAATGGATTTTCAATTAACATTTCACTGTCAGATTGGGATGGGTCTGTCTGATAGGATCCTTGCGACCCTCTCTCATCCAGAAGCAAGAAGAACAATACTATAAAATAGTATAAATTAGATCATAGGGGAATGATACGTTTCTCTTAACATTTACTAACTTGCAGCCAACTTATCTGGGTAAGCTCCTCACCGACACCATGTCTAATTCGTCTTTGCATTCTGACCAAACCTGGAGCCTTGGTACCAAAAACATGCAAGATCATCCATCAAGCTGGCAACGCCCGGAAGGTACAAAAATCCCCAACACTGACTCTGATCAGGACCTTTCTGGACTCAGCCATGCGTTCGAGAAGACTTGAACGTGTCCATGCCTTTGACATGGCAATTTCATTCACAGTAATTTGACCAAAAGAAAGAGTTGAGGAATGTTCCAAGTTATAGTTTCAGTGTTCACGCAGGGTCGCTCTTGATACAGAAAGGTAACATAGGATTACAACACGAGAGTAGCTAAATAAGGTGTAGTGTATCCATCCGTATGATGAAATGCTACATATCCATTAAAAATGACATGAAGGGAACTGTCCCCTACTTTTGGAAAGATATGTTCACAATATATTAAGTGATAAAACCAGAACAGAAAGAGTATGATCTTGCCTTTGTCAAATATATGCCTGAAACTATTCTGGAAGACTGGGAACGCGTACCCTAAAATATTAACAGTCATCTCTCTAAATGGTGAAATGTCAAAGGCTTGTTTCCTTAATTATACATTTCTTCCTTGTTGAATTTCTATAGTGGGCATGTATTACTTTTCCCCTAATCATTTAGTTTATTAACTGTCAACGTAATCCAATAAAAGTGCTACATTAAGTATTGGCACTAGGCCTACTCTCCAAATTACAATCTTAATTTCTGAAATTTCTTTAAAGAAGTCCTTCATTCTCAAACCTGACAGTATCTAGAACAGACCCATTTTAGATGTAGGTTTTCTATATATTTTACATGTTTCTTTGTGTGTGTTTCTTTTTGTTTATTTGTTTTGTTTTCTTTGATTAACTTATGGGTCAGCATGATCATCGATACAGTCTGAAAGTTTGTTCTTTAGTCCATTTTTATTTGAGGGGTAAAATGTGCATAAATTTTCTCTGTGAAAATAGTGTTGTCAGTTGAATTTGTTAGCAAGAATGCTAGCCACTAAATTACCACTTGCATTGCAAGCTTCTAGATTGTCTCTATGGCTATTCTTGGTTCCTTAGCTGTGAATTTGCCTTTTTTCCAACACCCATGATTTTGTCCAGACATTTAGTTCTTCTGGAATTTACTCATTAACAGCTGTCAGAATTTCATCTCACTGTCAAAAAGCACAAAGAAAATGTAGTCTGCATAGCAGAAAGGTTCAGAAATAGGACATGCTCAGAAAAACAGTTCTTAACAACATATCTTCTTCTTCACATGTCTAATCATCATGTTCTGTTATACTTAGATTGTGAAAGCCCATTTCAGATGGAGGGCAGGGTCAAAACAAGCGGCTTACAAATATCAGAGGAGCACGTACAGAGTTTGAGCTTTCATGTGCTTTTTCTCACTAACCATTTCCCTGCTAGTTATTAAGTCTGGGAATACTGAAAAAGGTCTCTTTTTCTTGACCCCCTTTTGGTCCCTGAAAATCTCATGTTTGAGATTCAGGTAAAGTCATAATAATATTATTGACTATTTATTTATGTATATTCAAGAAGGTAAACACTGTGCTAGAGAGACATTTTGCATATTTAAATTTTTATTCCCATTCTACAGTGGTCAAAACTGAGGCCCTAGAGGTTAAATAATCTATGCAAAGTCATGTACCCTACTTAGTTCTAGAATTACAATGCATTCACTGGCTGTGCTCATTTCGGTGTGGAATGGTGACACAGAGGAATTTGGGCATCATGGCTGAGGTCACAAATCACATTGCATAGCCACTGATGTTTTAGTCAGTTTTTCTCACATGCACCCCCAGACCCAAATACTTAAGCATGCCTCAGATGAGTTTCCCATTTGTATTTTCCCAATGAAATAGCTCTCTTTATCTAATCAAAACTTTAATTTTAAGCTTCAATCCATTATTTATAACTTTTTTCAACATACAGGGTCTGGTGCAAATAACACCCCTTTTTATGAGCTGGTCATCTGTACCAAATCTTTTATTACAAAACCATAAGCATGTATGGTTGTGATTTTGTAGTAAAATCCTAACTCAAGTCCGGGCGTGTGACTTCTGCCGGGCCCTGTATAATGATAAAACAGTAAGCAAGACTATATATATTTAAAAAGGCTACACACACACACACACACACACACACACACACGAGTATATATGGGACTGTGTGTGTGTGTGTGTGTGTGTGTGTGCGCGCGCGCGTGCGCGTGTCCATGTGCACCCCACGCCCTCTGCACCCCACTTCACACCAGAAGACACAGAACACTAAACACTTCACATAAATGAACCAAATGTGCTCTTCTTTCTGTATTTTGAATTGAGAAACCAGAAACAAAATAAAGTCATGTCACCTTTCAAAAGCCAAACAACGGTCAAACTAAATCTAAGAATGTTCATGCTGATTATTGAGTCCAGTAGCAAACCTTTATATCCAAACCTTTACATCATTCATTTTTCCTATTAGGAGCATATAATGCACTTTTTCCTTTTTTGTCTTAATAAAGAGGTATATCTACAGCATAGCTAGAATATAATAAAAATAGGAATAACTTATAGGTTTCATCAAATGTATAAAGGCATACATCCATTCTTATAATATCGTACAGAATACGTTCAGTGCATAAAAATTGCCTGGGCCTGGCCTGTTCATCTCTCCTCCCTCCCCACCCTTGGCACCCACTGATTTTTTGTCATCCCCACATTTTTGCCTTTTCCAGACATCACGTTAGAACCCTCAAGTACGTAACCTTTCATCTTGGCTTCTTCCATTTAGTGATAGACATTTAATCCTCCATTTCTTGTCATGACTTGATAGTTCATTTATTTTCAGTGCTGAATAATATTCTGTTGCCTGGAGGGACCCCAGTTTGTCCATTCACCTACTGAAGGCACAACACTAAGAGTGAACCCTAAAGTAAACTATGGACTTTGTGTGATTATGATGTGTCCATGTAGGTTGGGGAAAAAACAGGTACCATTTTTCCATGCTTGTGAGTGATGCTGATAATCGGGGAGGCTTATGGGAAATATCTGGAAGGCCTTCACAATTGTGTTGCAAAACTAAAACTGCTCTAAAAATAAAGGCTTTAAAAAAAGTTAGTATCTTTGGGAAAGAAGATACACAATTGAGTTAATATTGAATAGAAAATGGTCTTAAATATAAATAAATACATGAAATAACATCTTTAAAATATAAATAACAGGTGAATGTCATAGAAGCAAAAATAATATCAAGATGTAAACGGTAGACCAAGGAAAAATACAAATTTAAACAGAAAAAAATTAAATCTTTGAAACTAAAATGACATCTATTTAATAACTAGTCAAGTGTAACACACAAATTATTTCAACTAACAGCAGGATAACTGATGCTCCTGACATTAATTTCAATTAAGATATATCCAAGTATAAATGGTAGATCGTAAGAGAGACAGAGATAGAGAGGGGTTGTATTCATTCTGCCTGTTGCAAGACTGGGAGCGAGAGAGAAGCATTCAGGAAGTAGAGATTGTTCCAGAAGCCTGAAGGCAGTCATTGAACCCTTTCACACCATCCACTTAGCATCTGGTAAGGTAAACATGCCCAGCAACAATGCCCAGCAGATCTCATTAGTGATTTTGAAGGTGATTAGATGTTAATCATCACCTCTATCTACTTCCGGCAGAACACAGTCCACTTGATATAATCTGCATGACTCATGGGGTGTTTGAGTCTTAGGTAAAATACGGAAGAACGTGTACTTGTGTATGGAAGCTTTTGTCCTTATAGAAGGGCTTTCTCGTTTATGGCTGTCATTATCATTATCACTATCACTATAGGGAGTTGCTGCAGACACTTCCATCTGCTGATTGCAGAATGACATGACAATACATCATGTGCTTTGATTTAAGACAACTAGGGCATATAAAGTCATTACATAGAAGATTTAATCCTAAACAATAAATCTTGTAAATGGATGGATTTTAGCAAAATGCAAGCCCAAATTTTCAGAAAAATTGATGTTTTCAATGACAGGCTACAAGTGGTCTGTAACTTTGGTCTAGCCCACAAATTTTAGGAGGTATTTCTTTTACTGTAAGAAATCCGAGGCTCTTGCTAAAGTAATCCTGTCTCTCCTCAGTGGGTTGCCAAAGCCATACAGACTTCTCACCACACAGGGTTTATTTTCAGCTCAAGAAAGAGAACCAACAACTGAGGCTGTCAGAAAAACAGCAGGGAAGGGACCATGATGGAAACATGTTTAAAATCATAAACATCCCCTACTCACTATACATTTGACAATACTCTGTCTCCTGCAGGGAAAAAGATTATTTAAAATGTGGTCCTCCAAAAAATGGGTAGAGACCATTCCAAGTTGTACTGCTAGTATTCTAAAATTGATTGCAACTGCCTACTTACTGGATAGAGACTGGATTCGGCAGTTGCAATAAAGGTTGCAAAACATCTTAGAGAATATTAAATTAAAAATGCAAGTTGTGAATTTCAAAATGAATGAAGGATGGAAGGGAAGAAGAAAAGGAAATCAAGACAGGAATTAAGGAAGGAGGGAAGGAAGGAAGGAAACCAACCGGGGATGTATGAGTTGCTTTTTGCTTTCTGTGATATAAAAAGTCATTTAAATACTATAAAAAGATGAGGAACTGGGGAAACAAAACCTAAACATTGTAAATACAGAAACCCTCACCTCAGTCTGTCAGCCAAATCAATTGTGCATTTCGCACACACTAAGAAACAAATCAGTAATGATTCAGGGATATAAGAGGAATTATTGGATAAAAAGACATAGTGAAGGACCTTCTTGGAGCTCATTTTGCATAGTAAACACTCTTTTACTGATATGTTCAATGTTGACTGCCACTACCCAACTGTATATTAAAGATCAATATAGCATAGAGAATATGGTCAATAATATTGTAAAAACTATGTATAGTGCCAAGTGGGTGCTAGATTAACCAGGTCCATCACTTCTTAACTTATATAATATCACATAATGACACATAATGTCATATACTCTCT
The DNA here is from genome assembly GCA_004026885.1 of Lyroderma lyra. Lineage (NCBI taxonomy): Eukaryota > Metazoa > Chordata > Mammalia > Chiroptera > Megadermatidae > Lyroderma > Lyroderma lyra. The sequence continues at coordinate 84,353 of PVJL010006531.1, forward strand.
TCATATATACTTGACTATAATTCTCCCAAGTAACACATCATGAAAGCAAATGAAACATTTTAATTTGTAATGAAGTGGTAAACTGTAAATAGCACATTTAGGACCCAACCCGGGATAAAATGCAAACAGGAAGAAGTTCTCTACTACCTACTGCAGTGTCTGGCATACAGTAGTAGGTGATGAAGAGATACATGTTGAACAAAGACTGAAGAATCCTCTACTTGTCTGTAAAAGAAGAGAAGAGGCAGTATCTGGTGAAAGTACTGTACGTTTTTGTGGATAAATAAATCCAATAGAGTAGGCTCTCCATTAACCGGAATGCAAGCAATTGGTTGCTTCAGATTTTGCGGGTGGCTTGCCTTCTGATTAGTGGAGAGCCTACTTACTTTTACCCAGCATCTACCAATCCCCGTGGGTGCTGGTTAACTGTGAGTCTGCTGTACTTATAAAACGTGACTCTGCTTATTCCCTGCAAAGAATGATTTTTCTGGGGGGAGGCGGGTAGTTCCCTGGCTGGGAATCGAACCCAGGCCATGGCATTGAGAGTGCCAAAGCTTAGCCACTACACCTCCACGGAACCCCCCCACACACACAAGGAATGAATTTTTAAAAACTCCCTTTTCAAGGTATAATGATGTATAATTGTCAAACACTGCTGCCCAGCACCTGTAATCTGTCATTCATATTTAAATTTTTATAGTAAACCAGTGGAAGTTGCTTCTTTAAAAAATAGCAGAATGTTTGTTAGAGCCATGAATGAATTTCTTCCTTTCTAGAAAATAGGTCATTGATAAAATGTCAAATTCAATATTGATCAGGATATAATTAATTTTATTTTGCTTTTAGAGACTATAGCAATAAATTTGTCAGAAAATATAGATTGAGAATATATTATTTACACCTTTTTTAGATCCATAGAATAATTTGGAGGGGGGCAGAATTACTCATTTTCTTCTCACTAGTAATACAAGACTAATTATACATCTGAAAAATCAGTATGTTTATTTGTACCTGTGTATGACCACATTCATTAGGAATACCCATGCCAAAAGGAATTCTCTTCTAGGCAGCATATTGGACTCACTGATACATTATTTAGCCAGTGATTTGATTTTATGTACATGTGCTTCTTTAACTGCAACTCAAATATGCATTATATCTATTGTCGATAGGTAGCAATTACTTGTCTGCCAAGTTTATTGTAGTAGCATTTAAAATGCAAAAGAGATTAAATCATAAATTCATCTGTTTCCTTAGAACCCAGTAAACCATAAAAATCTTGCAAAGTTTGCTGAAAGTCTGCAGACATCAACATTTAGAATTAAACTCAACATTTCTGGCCTTTACTCATTAAATTTCTGGCCATGCATTTCAAATGGTACAAGCAGTGAGTCATTGTGGAGTATCAAGACAAATATAAAATCTGTAATAGTCTTCTGAAGTGAAGAAAATTCAATCTCCCATGGAAAAGAATAAAATCGGATGGCACAAAAATAGACAAAAGAAAATAGAGCCCACCATACAGATTGTAATTAATTCGGTACTCTTCCAAGTTCAGTGATAGGAAAATATAACAAATCCCTAAGCAAAGATAAGTATGCAATAGATTGGGCTTTACTTTCAAAGATACACTAGATACTTTAATTTCAAAAGAAAAAATGTGTGAGGTAGAATTGCACATTGTGATTGTATCTTTCTATGAGTAACTTTTCTTCTTTGTAGAATAAAAAAGTAATTTGGAAGCAAATACATAAAATTGTAATTAAATATAATATTTACATTAAGAAAGCAGTTCTGTATGTTTAAATTATATGCTTTATTCTATAATATACTTATATATAATTTAATAAATAGGTATTATATGTATTCATATTTAAGAATATGTTCTTATAATTATATAGGATTGGCCCCTCAAAATTCAGGTTCATTTTGTGGTGCTGGTATCATTGATTATCAAAAATCAAATGTACTTAATAATTGAATATGTTAGAAAGCACTGTTTTTCCAGATCTCAATTTATTGTTGATGTCGTTAAATGTTATAGATTAGAATAATGTCAAGCCACTCGACAATCCTATGAGGAAAATAAACTTAATTTTGAACTGAACTTTCCTCTGCCCCCCCAAATGTTCTTTTATGTGAAGGAAGAGTAAAAAAATAATAATAATAAATGTGAGTGTACTTCCGTTCCCTTCCCCTAAAATAGTAGCAGCTGCCATAACTGCCACCATCACTACAGATACAAGGAAGGTAAAGTGGAGGGTGACCCTTCTCCTATGGCGAAGGGAGGAGGAGGAGAAAAATAGTATGTCTAAAATTTACAACAACTTTTAGACTTCTATTGTTAAGTCAATGCAGTGTGTCCTAACAACATTCTATCTATGCAAAATAATGAAGGATAGGGACTGGGGAAGAGGGGTGATCTTGCACTGTAGCGTCAAAACTTGGCTAATAAATTGAGCCACTCTTTTTTTTTCCTTGTGCATCATCTCCAATTGCACACCGAGTCAGAGCAGCTGGGCCATGATCCAAATCAGATCGTGAAACAGTCCCAAACACGCGATCAACAGCTTTCTGAACCAGTGTTATTCATCATACAGACACAGTCATTAGACCAATGAGATATGAAGCTTGTATTTGCAGAATAGTAAACTTCCAGATGTTCTGCTTATTTGATGATACACATCGGTTTATTTGGAAGCATCCAGAGGATTAACTATATTCTTTAGCTTCCTCCAACTGCTCTGCGTCCTATAAACAGTCTTCGAGCCCTCCTTATGTTTCCATGTTCCCTATAATTCACAAATATTCATGTATATATAGAGAGAACAGGGAGCCATATCCTCCTAGAGGACATTTGGCAATGTTTGCAGACATTTTACTTGTCATACCTGGTAGATACCACTGGCTTCAAGTGATGGAGACCAGGAACGCTGCTAGATATCCTACAATGCACAGGGCAGGCCCAACAAATTAATTGGCCATTGACCTTTCTACATGCAAGTGTTTTCTGATTATAAATCCCAGAGGAAACAACAGAAAGCAAAGCTCTACTGTAGACTACTGTTTGGTAGCTCTAGTATTAAACTAACCAATTAGACCCAGATGAATCGAAGCTCAAGATGTTGCCTGAGTTAGGAACGGTAGTGTTCTAGAAACATCTGGTATGGCTTGAGGTGACTGTTGAATTCCCAGGAATTTTGTGAGCCAATTGCGGTCACATTACTATCTTGAAATTGTCTTTCGTCAAGCATATCTACATGGCAGAAGTCAGTAAACACTACAGTCAGGGTGTTACCTACCCCACCAAACAGTGAGGCAATTGTCAATCATTTGCCAACACATCACTGGTTAGGATGCAGAGCACTGGTGATGTTGTAATAACATCTACCATCTACTTAATTCTATGAAAAATCATTCTGGATGGCCCACTTTAAATATTTTTGATCAGCAATTTTGGAATAATCCATTCTAATGTTGTTTTATATTTACACAGAGAATATCGATGTTATTTCCTTTGACAATGGCAATCTCCAATCATACCATAAGTACTGACAGAAACTTTAATTGACTACTATTTGCAAAATAAGGCTACTGGAAATGTTCTACACTTGATTAGCCAAGGGAGAATTATATAAATGCATACCATTAACTGACATGATCAGTCTTGAAAAAGTGAAGATACATTTTAGTTGAAAAAAGAGATTAGTTATTTGTTAAAAGCTCAAAATCGACAGATTCAAGATACTATGAGGCTTTGTGGTAGCTGAATTAATTTTCTCCCAAAAGAAAAGGACAACAGCATGAGAATGCCAATTTTACTCAAGAAAGTAAAGCTCCAGTTATCTCGATTGAGGGATGAGTAGAGCTTCATAGCTTTCCTTCCTGACTTGCCTCTTCTCCCAGGCAGATATTAATTTCCAAATCCCATAACCCATATATGCAATACCGAGGCATCATTATTTAAACTGACTTCGTTAGGAATCAGATACTTTTTAAAATTGGTTGCAGACCAGTCACTTGATCAGATACTCCATTTTCGAGCTGAAAATATTTTGCTTTTTCCAATTTAGCTAGTCACGTTGAGATGGAGAAAGTAGTTGTGTAAGCACCTTCATTATTCTAATAGAATGGGAAATAAAAACGACTGTCTTCAACAGCCTAATTTTTCACTGTTCAAGATTAAAAGTTAATTGAAAACTCTTCTTTTTAAATGAATTTCAAAATTTCAGTTGAGAGATTTAAGTTGCTACATAACTTCTAATCTAAATAATTTTAACCCACACCAGCACCCACAAAACATAGAATAATCCCCTGACCCACTGGTGCATACATACCATCCTTAAAATGTAATAAACAACTATCCATATCAATAACTTCTAATGGTCTTAATGACAAATAGCAAATCCACTTGATTTTGTTGATTGCCTTCTGTTAGCCCTAACACTGTCTCTCTAATATAGCTAAGAGATCTCTTGGATCATAAATCTAACTCTGTACTCAAAAGGTCACAGGTTGATTCAATTAGGTCACTGAGAGCACAGACGCTCAGTGGTGGTCTGGATGAGGTAGGCAGAAAGGTGAAGTGTTTCTGCATTTCTCTGCAACTGAAGCTCTACTGTAGCTAATTCTATTGCCTACCCTAAAGAAGTGTAACTGAACAAAATTAGAAATCAAAGAAGGCAACTGTCACCATATAGCATAATGGTTAAGAGTTTCATTTTGAATATCACGTCTGGTTTGAATATTACATCTGATTTAAATATTACATGAGTTTGAGTATAATCTTTACCCCTTACCATATGCCATATCAAAGATGTCCTCCATTTCAAGCTGCATCATGATTTTCTCTACCATTAAAAAAAGAAAAGACTAAAATGAGCAATTATATTTCTTGGAAGCCAAACATTTTAAGTATGTATAGCAATTCCAGAGATGTTAAAACATGTTTAAATGTGTCTTAGAAGCAATGAAAAATGGCCCTTGTTGTATGACTCTGTGTGACATTGAACTTAACCGTTCACCGTTCGCAGAACACAGCAAGTAACATCTAACCTTGTGGGGTTGTTGTGAGGATTAAGTCAGATTATATGTGGAAAATACCTGTCAACAAGTAGGTCCTTTTTATTATATTTCATTCAGTGCTCTGAATGCAAATACAAAATTATGAATTACATTGTGGTTCTTTGACAGCTAAGAATCTATTTGAAATATTAATATCAGTATGTCACTTTAAGCCTTTAGGTTGTCATTTGGCAAATATTTAACATGGACGACCAGTGAGAGACAACGGAGTATAGTGGTCTAGTTCTGAATCTTGACTTCTTTACTTACTAGATTTGAGTTCGGACCAGTTAGGTAATGTTGCCTCATTTTTTCTTATCTCTAAAGTAGAACTGATGATAGTTGTGAGGATTAAATGAGTTAATGAAAAATGCAAAGTGTTGGAAAAGTACCTGACACTTTGCCAACACTCCACAAATGACAATTTTGATTTTCCTATGTGCCCAGCACTGTCTGGAGAGACAGAAATACAGCAACGAACAACAACAACAACAAACCAGCAAGGAGGAGACGTGATTCCTGGGAACTTTACAGCACAGCGAGGAAAGACTGTAATATAAAGAAATAGAAAAAAGCAGGTGGTGGTATGTGCTAGGAAGAAAAACAAAGCAGGCTCGGGGATAAAAGTGATTAAAAAAAAGTGTTATTTTTAAACAGAGCAGTCAGGAAAGGAATGTTCGAAGAGGTGGATATTTGAGCAAAAAATGGCTGCTGTAAGGAGAGGGCTTTCTACCCAGAACGAAGAGGATGTACAGACGGCCTTTGCGAAGGCCGGGACTTGGCACCTTGCAAAAAGAGCTAGGTCGGTGCGGCTGGGGTGGGGGGCCCGAGGGCTGAGGGGTCGTTGAATCCTGAGTGCTTTGCATCAGTTTTATTTTCCTCTTTCTCTTCCTCTCGTGGTGATCTAAGAGGGAGTGGTGGGGGCTGAAATGTGGAAAGACAATGTTCTACGGTCATTGGAGCATATATAATCTATGGAAACCCCTCCTTCGGAGGCAGGTCTGGGCCAGTACACTCCCTGACTTCCACAGCATCTGTCCACGCCGTGTGTGCAATGAGATAGACACCTGGACCTGCCAAACGCTCTCGGGTTTAACACACACCCCTCCAGGCCCCTAGGACTCCTGAGGAGAAGGGGGAATGGACCCTTGGGGCGGTGCAGACATGGCTAGGCGAGTGGGCAGGGGGGCCGGGCAAGGGGCCGGACAGGTGGGCCGGGCAGGTGGGCCGGGCAAGGGGCCGGGCAGGTGG
>PVJL010006532.1:0-90642 GCA_004026885.1 Lyroderma lyra
TAAACTATCGATTGTGTCCATGGGTTATTTGTTTGTTCATTTCTTTTTTTCTTTGCTTTCAGTTTTATATTCCGCATATGAGTGAAATCATGCAGTTCTTTGTTTTTTCTGTCTGGCTTATTTCACTTAGCATGATGATCTCCAGGTTCATCCATTTTGTTGCAAATGGCAATATTTCATCTTTTCTTACAGCAGAGTAATACTCCATTGTGTATAATTATTTCTTGAATAAACAAATTAATAAACAGAATCCTGTCGTTTACAGGTGATAAAAAGCAAGATCCAGGGATCTGAATTGCTCATGGTTACTTATTTGAACATTTGGGAATCAGAACACAGAACTCCTTGTACTAAGTTTTGCACTTATTCCACTACATTGAAAGGCAAATGCTATTTGGGGTGATATTGAGTCAGTAACCAGTGTCAACTCCAGTTGTGTACTTGGCAACAAAGTTGACCATTCACCACTTCCTACCTACCAGCCCTCTGAAACTTGGAACACAGAGGAACTGCAAAGCCTGAACCTGCTTGTTGTGGACTAGACTGTTCTCTTCCTTTGAGCTTGCTTTCCCACTTAAATTATAATTCATATGCTGGGCTTTCTCAATTTAGGCTTCATGGCGCGTCTAACATTTTTGACCGTAGGTCACATCATGCAGCCCATTTATGGAATGGCAGTGGGTATAGACATCTTTTCCATAGAGTTGCCCCACAGAGAGGAGGATTCCATTATAACACTGTAATGAAAGCTAATTCTGTCCCCTCTTCCTAATCCTTCTTGCGTCATGCCGAAGAATGGCTGTGGGGAGATTGCCTGCTGGACTGCTCTCTTCTTCCACTCAGGCTCTGTCAAGAACTTTATTTACCACAGAGATGGAAAGTATCTTTCCTCCTACTTCAGAGCCTCTACGTCTGAATTTGACAGGCTCTAACCTTTCAAAGAAATTGTGTCAATTTAAAAGTGATAGCCTTTCTTACTGTGGTTGAATATCAAATTTTTGATGTAGAAGGATCTCTTTAATGCAAAAAAGAATTTAAGGCCAAATTAGAGAGAAGATTTATACTTTTGAAAGGTCATTAGTGTTATGATCACTGTAGTATTCCTTCAGCATGATTTCAAGTTTGAATTTTCAGTGGACACCACTATTGTTTTAAAACATTAATGTATACATACACACCACAAGCATATATATATAAAATATATGAGGGCTGTTTGGAAAATATTCAGCCATGCATGCTTCTATTTTTCATATTACATGGCTGGATACTTTCTGGGACAGCCTACGTACACACACACACACACACACACACACACTCTCACCATTGAGGGTCTGCATAATGTTATGCAAGGATTTCTGATGGATGAGGTAGCCATTAAAGAAACATGGAGGCAAGCATCTCTGAGGCTGATGCATCTCATCAAATTAAAGAGCCAGAGCCACTAAGGATTTGATGGGTCCTTTCCAAATAGCAGCAGACATGCCTTATAGATCAGAGCACACCCTGTCTTTGTATTTGTATTTTCTTCTGCTTTTTTAGATATAATATGAGCAGGGGTTCTATGTCTTGGCTGCACAGCAGAAATAGGTGCACATTATAAATACCTGAGGGAGCTTTTAAAAAGTATGCTGATTGGGTCCCATCCTAGTTTAATTAAATCGGAATATCCAGGGATGAGATCCAGGCATGGGTACTTTTTACAAGTTCCCTAGGTCATTTTATTGTCCTTTAAAGCCACATCCAAGCTAAGTTTTAACTTGCAGTCACATTAGGAGGCTCACATACTCCCCAGAAATGCATTCAAAACATTGCAGCATGACCTTTCACTGTCAACACGCTACCAAAATGGTTATAAATTGTGTTCTTTTGCTTTAGTACCCTCCCTGCTCACCACTGCAAACTCCCTCCCAAGACAGTCTCCAAACAGCTGCAAAATACCAATTTAACTGAAAGGTCAAATCAGAGTAAGACCAGGGTGAACAGATGAGCCTTATACTATGCCCAGAACGGACTCTAGGTTGAAATGCCTAAACACACAAACATGACCAGAGGGAGATAAATGGCACAGCAGAAACATTCTAGGCGGACACAATCCTTTCCTCAATTTCAGCAGCTTTTACTTCGGTTTAGCCTGATTGTCAGGGTTGTCCTTGTGTATTTCCCATCTTGCCGCACTGAGTCTTCTCACTGATACTTCTGCTTAATTGGTTGTGCTGTCCTCAGAAGTTGAACTCAAGGTGAAGTTACCAGGAAAAATACTTTATATACCCTGAACCAATTAATATGGAAAGAAAGTCTTTATGTGATCAAATCAAGCCTTTTCTGTCAGTGATCGACCTGAATACCAGTTCCACAGCACTCCACAAGAGTTGACTTCTGAGGCCAGGACCCATCTCTCAGGCCTGTGAAGTCTGGTTACCTGCAAGGAGAGTATTTGGGTTGCTCCTTCCTATTTAAGATTTGCCACTTGTGCTGACTACAGTACACAGACTGCAGCTATGATAAAATCTCTATTTGTTCCAGTAGGTTCTTTCATTCCCTGGGCCATTTTGCAAATTGGCAGTTATAAGAAATGATAAAGGGACCCTCTCAAAGTTGGCAGGTGTGATGAGTAAGTAACAGGCAGACATATCATCTGCAGTAAAACAATCTCTCAGCTGTCCCCCTGAGATGGAAAAAAAAAACCACTCTTCACCTTTGTCAGCTCTCCCCAATAACACTGAGATCTCCATTTCTCTTCACTATGAGCCTTGAACCTTAGTTTGATTTAATCTCATAGCAGTCCCTGTTTTCTTGTTCTATGGAAAGTCTAAGCTATTTACAAGGAAATGGAGTGAGCTGGCTTACCTGTTGACTTCATCCTGGTAGGTAAATGCACTGGCTGATGAGAAACATAATCCACCAGGATGAAAAAAGCCACTGAGGAGCAGCCCCTGTACAGATTTGCGGCTCAAGGTTGGTTTGGAGTATGGCCATCAAATTTAATAACCCAGAGATAAATCCACCAATTCATCACTGATAAAAAAAGTAACCTGTTTTTCAGAGTCATTGTATTGATAAAGTTGAGTCCACTTCATCAGATTGTTATCTGCTTAAATTTAGAAGGATCGATTTCTTATTTATTTGTATTTATTTTATTTTGTCTATTTTGTGTATTGCATCAAATGTAAATAGGATAGATTTTAATCTGGTCTTTCACACAGTCCACTTCCTGCATGTCAGGTGCTAAGTACCTGATTTTCTAGGCTATTAAAAATAAATTTAAATTGATGAGGGCCTTGGTTTGGGACTATTATAATTCAAAAGAAGTTTTTTGAGTGGCTGTTGATCCTGATGGTTTTTGTTTGTTTGTTTTGAATTATCATTATGGCCACATTTCTAGCCCTAAATTCAATAATAAATTTCTATTAGTCTCCCAGAAAATTTAATTTACTTTTCCTGTACTTGGATTATAATAGTTTTTTAAAGCAATATGGATTAAAAGGCAAGGTTCAGAATTCTTGACCTATTATTTAAAAAGAGCTATAATACATTATTACATCCATGATATTGTAGAGACTCTTAATCTAGTGATTATTCATCTGCTCGACAGTGAATGAGTCACACTTTTGTAGAAACACTTTATCATCTTAATAGGAATTTGAATATTTTAGAAATAAGATGGGCTTTAACCTCACGACTCTTTTCTACTGTCATCAGAAAGGTCATGCACCTGGAAAGTTTATACAATGAATAATTAGCAGGATATGCCCAATGCAAGGGGCTCTGCTGTACAGCCTGGCTTGCTTTTTTGTTTTTCTTATAAATCTGTCTAGGCATTAGGCCACCATGAAATAATGGTCAATGACTTACTGCTTTGAAAACGAAGGACCCAAATCCCAAATCCATCTTCACCAGTGTCTTCCTCCTTGTTTTGTAGTACATATAACCTGATGTTTTCAGTTGCTGGAGTTTTTAATGAAAACCTCATCACTTTGTGGTCTTCTTCCTGAAGTTCTTGGGAAAAACTACTGTGTTTCTTTAAGATGATTTAACATCAATTATGAAGAGGCCTGTTAAGGGAAATTACATGTCTTAGCGAGGAGTGAGCACTCTGCTAAAGCGCGAGCCAAGATTGTCACTGTCTATATTCAGTTCAGGTTCTGGAGGTCACTTCGGACATAGGTCTGGGTTGTTAGTGGATAAGCATTTCAGAATTTCTGGGATCAAGGCCTACTGCATCTAAACCTTGCATGGCCAGGAACGAAAGGTATCAGCTTTACTGATGCCTGAAATAGCAGTCACAGCAATGTCTTCTAGGCATTACCTGCAGCAGTAAGTTGTTGAAAACTGAAGTTGGAAATAGTTATTCTTCATAATGTTTTGTCCCTTCCCTTCCGGTAACAGTTTTCCCTTCTTTTGAGGTCCTGCATTTTCTTCCATTTAACTCATCATTTTATTTCATCCTCTTGGTCACAAGAGTGATAGCATTACCCAAGCTGGAAGGAATACTTAGAGTACTTGTTTATTTTTGATTTGGTTGCTTATGCTTTAGGTGTCATGTCCCCCCCACCCCACACACACACAAAAATCCTTGTCAAGACCAATGTTAAAGACCTTTTCCCCTATGTTTTTTGTTTGTTTGTTTTTCCTTAAGAGTTTTATGGTTTTAGGTCTTGCATTTAAGTCTTTAATCCACTTCTATTTAATTTTTGTGAGTGCTGTAAGACAGGGGTCTAGTTTCATTCTCTTACATATGAATATCGTGTTATCCTGGCACCATTTATTGAAGACACTTTCTTTTCTCTATTGAATATTCTTGACTCCCCTGTCAAACATCGGTTGACCATATATATATGCATGAGGTTTTTTGGGGGCTCTTGATTCTGTTCCATTGGTCTATGTGTCTATTTTCATGCCAGTACATACTGTTTTGACCAGTATAGATTTATAACATAGCTTAAAAGTCAGAAAGTGTGATGCCTCCAGCTGTGTTCTTTCTCAGGATTGCTTTGGCTGTTGGAATCTTTTGTGGTATCCATGATGTATTTTTAAAACATCAGGGTAAACAGCCACTATTGCCAAAACTAAAACACTCAAACTAAAAGTGTTTTATTCTGAATATTTTTTCTTAGCAATGAAAATGTGTTTATTTTATGAAAACAACTTTTGACTAAAATTTAAAATACTTTAATTATAAGTATGAAATGTAGTTTTTATTAACAAAAACAAATTGGGCAATATGTTGAAGAAGTGATAATGCAGACAATTTAGTCTTCACTATTCCTGTCTTATTTATTTAAAGCCTAAAAAAATCAAGACAAAATAGTCTGCCTTTTTCTCTCAGAAATAGTTTCTTTATTTAGAATGCATGAATCATATCACCAAAAGAAATATTCATTTTCAAACTGCAGAAGCAGTTACTACTATCACCAGCTAGATTATCTGGAGTAACACGTGGTGTAACCAGTACTTCAGAGTTTTTTTAATATTTTTTTTTATTTTTATGAGGTCACTTAGGGAGATATTCTTTATTCTTTAAAACCTCCCCAGCCTCCTGAAATTCACTGTAGTTGATGTTATAGACCATATTTATAATGTCCCTATGTCACTTGTGGTTCCTTGCTTCGTGGTTTGTTGCCATGGGAGATTTTCTTTCTATCACATTGTTTGGGACTGAGATTTTATAGGCTTCAGCAAAGGCTAGATTATAGCACAAGAGGATTGAGGTTTCTGCAGCCTGACAGGATTGGGTATGTAAACATAGGACACAAAGTAGGAGATTGTTGTTTGAGGTGTGAATGAAAGCTATGTTTGAACCTGGGCAATTTGATCTAGAGGGGAAAAAGGGGGAGCATGATCATGCTGTTGGAAAAGATCCCAGATATCTACTCAATTAGATATAGTCAGAGATCTAGGAAGCAGATTTTGGGATGTCAGGAAGATCCAGGAGTGACTATCAGAAACCTGATCATGGGAATATGAAAATACAGCAACAAGGAATCTAGACTTCTGGTAGACCTGGATCCCCGGCAGGGAATTGCATCACTAGAAGGACTGCTTAGAACCAGGATCTGGGTTATGGAAAAGTTGAGTCACTGAGGTCCTGAATACTGGTCAGGAAGCTCAAATTGCACTGGAATATGAGGAAGAGCCCACTCCTAGGCACTCAGTCAATACAAATTTACTACGGGCTTCCTATGCTCTGAAGCAGATGCTGGATTATTCCCAACTTTCATTAAAAATGACATCACTGATATTAATAGCAACTAAGACTTCCTGAGGACTTTCTATATTCTAAACACTGTTGTAAGTTCTTCACATGTATTAACTCATTTAAATCTTACAACTTTATGAGGTAAGTTCTATCTTTATCCACATTTTACAGAAAAAGAAATCAAAGCCAAGTAACTTGCCCACAGCCATTTAGCTGGTAAGTGGTGGAGCCCGGGTATAACCAGGCAGCCTGGTTTCAGAGCCTGTGGTCATAACCATTTTGCGATTTGGGTGATTACAGTACTACTTACCATGTCAGTGTGAACCACTGTCCCCGGTTGGGATTTCTGGGAAGCAGAATCTGAGCTGGAGTTTAGGATGCAAGATATTTGTTAGGGAGTATCCCTAAGATAAACACCTGTGGGAAAAGAAGCAGGATTCAGCAGAGGGAGAAGTCAACCCACGGGGAGCTCTGGAGCTGAAATGACCTGAGAGAGTTGTCCCATGGTGGCCTGAAATGTCCTGGACTGCCCCAGGGAGGGCATGAGCTTGGACAAGCCAGCCCTCTGTAGCTGAGGCATTGATGAAGGAGCTGACAGTGAAGACTGCCCACTGACACCATTCCTAGGAGTTGGGGAACTTTCTTAAGGGTGGGGGGTCTGATCTGGGCAGTGCATGTTTATGTCCATTGTGAGTACACTCATATTTTCTGAAAAATACATAGAAAATATTAATTAAGATTTATTTTGTTACTCCTGCCCTTCATAGAGTGACCTTAAATCTCAATTTGCTCAATGTAGTCCTGGTTTACACTGTGTTTCCAGGGTAATTGTTATTAATATTAATAATAAAGCTCCCCCTTTTATTCTTAAAAGTATCCTGATTGGATGTAAATTATTTTGCCTTTCTGATGCTCTTCAGTTTCTCCTGTTCCTCTGATAATAATCTTTTATTAGTTTAGCTTATAGAAATAAATTATTTTTATAGAAATAAGGGCCCTAGCTTTGTTTACAAAATCTTTCAAAGATAAAACCATGATTGGTCTGCCATCATGCAACTGTTACAAGCATGCTAGCTGATAGAAAAACTCAAAGTTTGAAAACCACAATTAAATATTGTTTCTGAAGCTAATAGTCCTGGGATAGTATTGCCTATTACTAAAGGTAAAGTTTCTTTAGTCTTCTAAAATGTAATGCAAAAATGACTCTGAAATTCCTTAAGACTGAGTAAGTAAGTATAGAATAAGGTTCACTGTGACACTTTCATAGAAATTTTGTTGTAAAACTGAAATAAATGAAGTATCTTCAGGTCTCCTTACACTGTATTCAAATGAAGTAACATCAATACGAACTCGTGAATTTTGCAAAGGTAACACCCCTCCCCACGCCTGCCCCGTATCCCTTACCTTAGAACCAACGTATCTTTATCAGTTTTCCTCAAATGTTTTTGTGAATTTCATGATGGTGTCCCCTTTGACCTGAGAAGTAAGCCTCTACATCCCCTCTGCTATGGCCTCCTGACTAAATTTCTCACAAGCCTCCTGGTTTTCAAAGGCCAATCACCATTGCCTTTGCAACCACTTTGCTTTCTTGATGATGCTCTCTGAAATGCTCAAGTCCTGTCTGCCTTATGGTCCCTGCTCCCTGCTGACTGACTATGTGAAGTTTCCTCTCTGCCTCTCCGGGCTGGGCTCAAATGCAGCGCTGATTATGTTTGTGGCTTCATCCAGACAGTGTTGCTTGCATACATTGGTCATAGCGGATCACACCTAATCCCCAGAGTGGGGCCAAGGACAGACCATAGATTCTCTTTGTTCTCTTGTCTCTCTGAAGTCAATCTAGGCTTCTAATCAGAAAGTATCAAATGTAGTATTTGCCCCAAACATATAAATTTATTAACCAGATGCCTGGAGGATCACTGACCCATTAGTTTATCAGATGTTAAGATAACCTTTTCAAAAAGTTAAATAGGTAAGTCTGTTAGTGGGCACGTGTTAGAGATTCAGAGATCTGTTTAACTCATTAATGATACAGGTGGCAAAGTTGATTATACACAAATGTACACACATATATGTATGTGGAAAATGATGGATGGAATAAGAATGCTAACTAATGTAGAGTCAAAACTGGTTAATGTCCTACAGGGCAATCCAATGGGAAGATTTGGGTTATTTTACCTTTTCTAATAGACAAGAATCATTTTCATCTGTGCTGAATGGAAAGTATTTGCAATTTTCCTATTTTCTGTAAGACAACATGTAGTTTTTCAGAGCCTTAATAACTAGTAAATAGGAATTCTAATAAAGTGACATTTCCTAGGGAGTCAAATAACACTCAGGTAATCTGATATCCCTCCGGTGGACTAGTTAAACCATGTCCTGGCATGATTTTGAAAGAACTTGCTATAATATTCTTGCCTTATTTTCAAGTTTTGGATCATTTTTTCTAATATAGGCATACCATAACGGTACTTGAATTCCTTATTTAAGCTAAACTGACTCCCCACACGTCAGTAAAAATGCTCAGAAATTGAGTTTGTATTTAGTTATATTACTCTTAGTTTACTTTAACCTGTGTTGTTTTCCTCTCTTAATCCATTATCTTTCTTATTAGTTCTTATCTTTTTTTTATGTTTTTGATATAGTTATGTCTTTTCACTTCTTTAAATCTGTTGTGAAAGACTGTTGGCTACAAAAAAGTAGTAAATAAAAATATATGTATTACATAAAATACCATGTAATTATAAGTTTATAATGCTAACTTGATGAATATGGCTTCTATTTTGAACGTGTTTATGATTAATATACATTTTTATAAATATAAAGTGATTTAAGGAAAAAATTAAATCAAATAATTAAAACACCAGTTGCTTAAATCAAGTAATTAAGCACCAGTGATTATGACATTGGCATTGAACACTCACAAACCTGGATTTGAATTCTAGTTTTAGTTTGTTAGTTACGTGACCTTAAACAATATACTTAAACTAAGCTTTATTTCCTTATCTTAAAATGTAACCAGGAGTGATGGGCTGAATTGTGTCCTTTCAAAAATTCGTATGCCAAAGTCCTAACATCTACTGCCTCAGAATGTGACCATATTTGGAAATAGGGTCTTTAAAGAGGTTTAGTTAAAGTGAGGTCATTAGTGTGTACCCTGCTCCAATGCGACTGGTTTCCTTATAAGAAGGAAGATGACAGAGGGAAGATGATACAAAGAGACAGGGAGAAGAGCTGATCTACAAGCTGGGCTTTCCTTGTGGCCCTGAGAAGGCATGAACTCTGCCAATACCTTTATTGCACACTTCTGCCCTCCAGAACTGTAAAAATGAACCTCTGTTGTTTAAGCCGCCTAGCCCTTACTTATGGCAGTCCTAATAAAGTAACACAACAGGGCTGCTATTTAGCTGGTAAGCAGCCAGCAGGATATATTGGTAGTTAGGATCTGTGTCTATGCTGATAAATCAGTGGCTGTACTATGATAGCTAACATTTTGAATGCAGTTGACCCTTGACAGGTTTGAACTACATGGGTCCATGCATATGTGAATTTTTCAGTTGACCCTCTCAGTTCAAACCTGTGTTGTTCAAGGGTCTATGGGCAGTTGGGAATCTGAGTATGTGGAGGGCTGGCTTAACTAATATTCAGATTATTCTATTTCATGCGCCATAGGTATCTCTAACTCCTGCCTCGCTCAAGGGTCAACTGTATTATCCCAGATAATGCCTACCATGTAGAGCCTTGTAGAGTGCCAGGTATAGTGCCTACTGTATAATAGGTACTCAATAAATGTTATTAATAGTATTTAAATTTTATTATTAATCTTGGGTTATGTTGGTCAGTAGAGACTTAGGCTAAATAACACATCTTTTATCAAGTGAACAGCTAAGGAAACTAAATTTGTAGGGTATGGTGGGCTGATGGTATGTAGGAATGGAAGATGTGGAGAAAGATGGGAGTATTTGATAAGCCAACTGGATTTTGTTTTCTCACTCTCTCTCTTTTTAAATGGGACTATTGATATCAGAGGAAAGGCCACCTTTGAAAATTTTAACTCTACCTCTATGTAAAAATTTCAGGAGTATTGATTAAGTTAAAAACAGCTCTCCTGAAAATAGGAACTTCTTTCTTGAGAATATCAGGAGCCCCAGTAGCTCAATACGGGGACAACTTGATTTGCATTATGCCTTTGGCAGGATAATTTGTTTTTGAAAAGTGTCCCCAATTCTACATGTGAATAACCACATGGCACATACATAACAACATATTCATCTATTAGTGTCTCAAAGCACTTTCTAAATTTTAATTAAAAACCAAGCATTTTGGAAATGCATACTTTGTACATATAAACATTCAAAATAATGTAATTGTATGTAATGTAATGTAACTAAAATTGTAAAGATTTTTCCACTTCCAATGCAGGAAGGAATACAGAAGCTTGCTAATCTCATATTTGATGTGGCAGAATCTTCTGCCAACTGTCTTTCCTCCAGAGTATTCCTTGTTAATGTTCCTAAATTTGCTTCTGTTGTCCACTTTCCAATAACAGAACATTCTACACTGATCTGAAGCATCTAAATGGAACTGAGGAAAACATAATGCCCTCACTTTGAACTATTTTAACTTTTTCTATTGGAGGAAAACAAGAACTGGACCCAGTAATTATTATTATTCATTTAAATATATCTTATGGGCTATAGAAGAAATTGGCAATTAGGGCAGTAATTGCTCATGAAAAATATTTGCAGCTGGTATTTCCAGTGAAAAGAAACTTCACTAAGTCCTAACCTGCTCTCTACGTTAACCTACCTTTTTGGACACATATTTATCTTTTCAAACGGTTTTGTCTCATTACTTATATTTCTCTATGGCTCATATGTGAAATAAGTCTTTACACATGACCCACTCTTGCTAAGTCCCTTTCTTTTCTTTGTGTTAGATTCCATGTGTTAGGTAGAACTCCTACATCTCAGTCTTTGCCAGGTGGCCTCAAGTATGTGTCCTGCATGGTCCAGTGGTGCAGTCTCCCTGGTCACCTATGTGTATTCCATGAGTGCCCTTTGTATGTGTTGTGTATATTCTCTTGTTGAAGTTGAGGCTTGATTGCTTTGGAATGTCAGGGGGTGGGAGTGACTCCCAGGCTGCCTGGTGGTAAGGACTGGCTATGCCCACAGAGCTGCTGTGTGGGGGCTGATCGCTTAGAGGGGCATTTGCTCTAGCAGGCTCTTGTGCCTGTTGAGACCACCCTTTGAGTGTGCCACTTATGAGGCTAATTGGGTAGTGCTCTGCTGGGTCTGAAGCTGGCCTCTGGCTTCTGGTTGTGCTGTTTCTGGTGTCTCTTGGGAGGAGCTGCCGTGCAAGCCAATTTCAGCCTTGCCTGTGACTGGCCTGGGGCTACCTGGTAGGAGCTACAAAGCTCTACGTGTTTGGCTGCTGCCTATGCTGGACTTGGAGGCTTGTGGGGCTGGCCTTGTTGTGAACCCAGGCCAGCTGCCACCAGTATTGGGCCTGGGGCAGGTTAGGAAAAGGCCCATGGACCCCATAGGCCCGTTGCCACCTGCTGGCTGCCTATAAGGCTTAGCTGTTGAAAGAGCCTCTTTAGGTGTGTGGGCCAGACTGTTTGACCTGGTGTCGAGGGTGTCCCCAGTTATACAGCACTAGTTTGTTGGGCAGGTTCCTGGGGAGTCATGAAAGATGGCCAGTGGTTTGTACGAGGTTAATGCAGATTCAGTTCTTGGGACATTGCTGGGCCTGTGACCACTATGCAAAATGCCCTGAAAACACTGAGGCCACATACTGCTGGCCTTGGGCCCACAGATCCCCGAGAACCACCCAAGAAAGGCTGCAGCATAAGCTGTGGCTAACTGCCTCCCACTGAATGTATAATGGGACCATTTTAAACATTTTTCTTTGGTTGCTGTTCTGCTGCAGAGAATGTCTACTATTATCTACTACAAAATTCGCATTCGACCATTTTATAGAATTTCAGGTGATTGATAGTGTTGACCCTAAGTTAACCTAATTATTATTATTTTTTTAAAGAAGAGTCACATTAACCTCTCAGCCTCATAAATATTTATTTTATTAAACCTAGGTTCTATGTTTGCCACACTGTTGAAGCATCTTGTGGAAAATTACAGAAAATTAAACTTGCTTATGTATTGTTGATTTGTTATTCAGTGGAGTTATATTAAAATCTGTCTTCCATGGTTGTTTTCCCAGAGATCATAGGTCTCAGCTTTTGTAAGGTACATCACTGAATATTTTTTCTTATATTATTTGGTAAAATGATATATTTCAGGCCAGGGAGATAAGATATAGCTTATTGAGGCCACCCTGATCAGATAGCAAAAGGTAATTCAGATACATGTACCATATATATATATTTGGTGTATGTATATGTATGTATGTATGTGTGGTGTATATATATATATATATATATATATATATATATATATATATATTTTTTTTTTTTTTTTAGCATGGTGAGTTTAGTCAGACTGAACATCAGGAAACTGAGTATTCAATTGTGCACAGCAGGGACAGGATAAAATGTACATAGGACTAACAGCAGTGAGGGAAGTTAAACAAAATCCAGGAATGATTGCATCATAGTTAAATGGAAAAAAAAGTATTTATTGATTGAATGACTCTATGATATAGCATCAGTTTTATACATTCTAAAGAAATATGGGCATACTTCTTAAAAGTATCAAAAATGTAAAATGATTATAGAACTAAAAGTTCTTTCAGTTGCCATAAGGCTCAGAAATATTTTGACTTTGTTTAATCTTTCTTGTTTCTTTTTTTGGTTGTTTTTGTTTTTCTTGTGAAAAAATTTTTAATAGAACTTTTTTTCACTTTAATGTAAAGTTTAATTTTTTTTTTTTTTTTTTTTGGTGGTTCCCTGGCTGGGAATTGAACCCAGGCCATGGCGTTGAGAGCGCTGAAGCCTAGCCACTACACCACCAGGGAACCTCCTGAAAAATAGAATTAGCCAGGTGGACTCAGTTCAAATGATCCTGATGTTGCTGGCAACTCCAAAGCATCATAGTCGGGAGCCAGTGGAATGTATGCCTTCTTCTCTCCGGGGTGAGACGTTGGCTATGTCAGTGTCATAGAGCTTCTCACAGCCTGTTTGATCTGGTGCTTGTTGGCCTTGACATCCACAGTGAACACAAGTGTCTTGTTGTCTCCTATCTTCTTTGTGGCTGGCTCCATACTCAGGGGGAACGTGATGATGGCACAAGTGGTCAAGCTTGTCTCTCCTGGGGGTGCTCTTCCGAGGATATTTGGGCAGCTTTCTGAGTCACAGAGTCTTGGGCTGTTGGAAGGTGAGTGATGTGCATGCAGCTCTCTATTTTGTGGCCATGGACACCTTTCAGCACTACTTTCTTTGCCTTCAAAGCCTTTGCTTTGGTTTTGGCTTTGGGAGGAGCAGGGGCTTCCTTTGCTTTCGGTGCCATCTTTGTGGAAATGCTGTCTGATCTTTCTCGTTTGCAATACTTACACTGTTTATTTAGAATGAAGAAAGAAATTCCTTAGATGTATTGGTCCAATTTTGAGTGACAGTTCAAATATTTACTGTGTTTAAATACTTAGCAGGTATTATTTAAGGATATGAAAATAAAGGGAATTCCTTTATTTATTTTTGAATTTTAATGGTCTTAGTTACAGCTGCATAGCTAAGAAACAGTTAACCCTATCATTGAAATGAGAATCATTACTTAACATTCAGAGTGTACATCCATGTGAAATGAACAAAAGTTTTTTACCTTTTAGCTTCCAAACAATATGGAGAAAAATTACTTCTTCATTGGAGCCAAGTGCTTTAAATGTCTATTTATTTTTCTAACTAGTAAAATGAGTTATGACATATCATTGCAATGGCATGTTCTGTAGCTCATTAAAAGTAATGGAGTAGATCTATATTTCCAGGATGAAAGCAAATGGCAATCTGATATGTATTGTATAACACTAATTGTTTAAACAAAGTTTAAAAGATCCCTTTTGTATATTTTTTATCTCTTTGCTAACAGTTTTATAGAAAGAAATCTAGAAATCGCCAATGAAAAGTTGGGTTATGCATTTTAGAGGGGAAACGTTTATATTCTTATGCAACGTTTGATTTTTAAATTCATGTTGATGTTTCACTCTTATAATTTAAAAGCATTAATTGATTATTTTAAAGATCAGTTGGTTCTCTCAGACCCTGTTTTATCAATGATTTTCCCTAAGGTGGGAAGTTTAAATGAACAGAAACACAACTTAAACCAGCTTATGATAAAAGCAGCCTATTTTTTTTTTTCACTTTTCATCTTTGATTTTTGCTGTTCTCTGTGAGGTGGCTTTATTCCAACTTTATGATGTTGTGAAGGAGACACCTGCTGTCAGCATTTAGGCTCATATCCACATAGCTTTACCAGTAGGCACAAAAGGGCACTTCTCCCCAGTCACGTGAAGGAGCTCTGATTATCCCAGCTTGTGTCATTTGCCAAACCCTTGGACCAATCCCTAACATAAGGAGTTGCATTTGCAGACATGTGCGATGTGATTGTTCCAAGACCCAAGGCCAATTCTCAAGCCAAAGGAATCACAACCAAAGTGAAAGAGGGCAGCCTGTTTCCCAAATAAGGGAGAGGTGCTAGGCAGGCAAAACTCACAACACACACACACACACACAATTTGGGAACTGCATTTATAAATTATTATGATTAATAAATTAAAAATCATTTAATGTGTTAATAAATCAATAATAGTAGCTTTTGTCATTATAGATTTTCTCAAACATTAAACACTAAAAATATAAGTTCTTTTTGTAGGAAGGGGATAAAGAATTTTATTATCATTTAAAAGTTTCCCCCACATCCCATGTTTACCGCGTTGAGACTACTGGTTGAGGTCTGAACTAGATTATTGGTACTATTAATGGAGATGGGGAGAGATTTTGGTAGTAGAAAGTAGAGAAGTTGGAAACTGCCAATTATGTGGGCAGAAAAGAGGGAGGAGTAAAAATTATATTGTACCAGTGTCCTGGTAATTATTTTTATACTTTGTGATGAAATATGAGTGTCCAGATACATGAGGGCTGTCTAGAAAGTATCCAGCCATGTAATATGATAAATATAGGCATTTATGGCTGGATTTTTTCTGGACAACACTTGTATAACAGTGAAGAATCAAATGTACTAACAAATATCTTGTCTTTCTGCGTTGTATTTTATTCAGTACACTTATGCAGAATAACATCTTTTATTATTGTTTATTCAAAATAAGAGGGTTACTATGTAAAAGAGTAGAAGTGAGTAGTTCACAGAGACAGGCACAAGACTTTTGCATTTGGGTTTCATTTCTGCAAGGAGCATTTTCTATAGCAAATGCTTGATGGTGCAATCAAAATGTTTTTGTCAGAACAATACTGAAAAAACATCCCTCTGGCCTCTAAGGATGAGAAAGAGTGATTTAATAGTGACACTATGTCTGTTGCTGCTGTTTTGGTCAGGTGGTGAGAATAGTTGCAGCTGTGAGTAAACTGAGGTGCTTAGAGAGGTTGAAAAGATCAGCTATTACATTTGATAAGATGTTCACTGTACAAAACATCACCGTCATCATGAACAACACAAACATATTTTTGAACACCTACTATTTGATGTGGCTCTAAGGTTTCTGGAATGATTTTAAATTGCCTTTTGCTTCCAACAAGGAAATTCATTAAGGGAGAATATAACATCAGTCCCAGCTTCTTAATATAACTTAATGAATAATTCATGGTTAATTCAATACTTAATGTTTGCTGCCACCCCCCCCCCCCATCAGTACATCAGAGCACATTATAATAAAGGGTGTGTCCTTGGACTGCCCAATCTGGGTTTTAGTATGTTCCCTAAAAAATTTCTCAGCTTTTTCTTGAAGATTTTTGAAGGAACTGTTTTCTCACAGATATTAGGAAACTATAACAAGAAATTTATTTTATGGTAGAGTATTTATATTAAATTTTTTATATTAAAATACTGAAAAATAAACATCTCGAGCAAGTTGAATTTGTACCAGGAATGTAAGGATTTTTTTCACATTAAAATCTTTTAATGAAATTAACTAAAAGATACAAAGAAAAAATATATAGCTACATCAGATAGAAGAGACATCTGATAAAATTCCCCATATCTATTCAAGAGAAAAAACTCACAGCAAACTAGAAATAGAAAAATAGAGATAACCTACCAAATACCAAGACTAAACATCATATTTATCTTTAGGAGAATTCAGTTCATGTTAAAAACAATACAGGGTGCCTGCTATCTCTGCTGCTAATCAAATTCTACTGGAAGCTTTAATCAACTCAGTAGGTTGGGAATAAGAAATGAAAGGTGTGATGATATTAAGAAAAATAAATACAACTCTTGCATTTTACAGATAAAAAGATGGGCTACCCAGAGAATCCAAGAGACTCTACAGGCAAATTTTAAAACTAACTATGAGAGCTCAGGACAACTACTGATTGCACAGTAAATATATGAAAGTTAATTGCAATTTCATACATCAGCAAGTACTTTTAAAAACTGAAAATGTAGTTTTTAAAAGAGAAAATATAAGTCCCTAGGTAAAAAATAATCTAACAAACGCAGTTTTAGACTTTTTTAGAGAAATTTTTAGAACTCTATTAAAAGATATTAAAATACCTGAGTAGAAGAAAGTTTACAGTTTAGAAAATTCAAAAGAAAATTCAAATATGTCACTTAACTTCTAATTAATTTTAATTTCTATTATAATCTCACTTAAAGTTCCAAGAACATTTTTGTGATTTTTATTTAAAAATTTAAAAGTTGATTCAGAAATTCTCAGGTATCAGTAGAAAGTCAATGTAATCCTAAGAATTAAAGGAATATGGACAATGTAGTTTCACCTTAGCAGATATGAAGACCTGTGATGGAGCTGTAAAAATATAAAAAGTGACAAATTGATGAGGAGTTTAAATACTAAAGTAATGCAACTGAGAGCTAAGAATATGACTCATTTATATGAAGACACTTTGTAAATTATAAAGGTGTCATTACAAATTTGGCAAGGACGAGCTCTTCAATACATGGTGCTGGGACAATTGGGACAATAAAATTAAATCTCTGTCTCACCGTGTACATATATTCATCTCAGCCTGAGTAATGGCCTGAAAGTAAAAATCCAACACTTTAAAATATTTAGCAAAAATATGGGAGTCAATCATTATGCTTTCAGCATAGGGAAGCCTTTCTTAAGTTAAATGAAAAAAGTACAAATTTGATGAATTGATAATTTGGCCTCCATTAAAATGATAAATTTCTTTATTTTCAAAGAGACTATAATAAAAGACAAGTCATATCTTGAGGAAAAAAAATATTTCCAATAAAAGATTACTATCCAGAATGTTTAAGAAACTACAAATCAATAAGATAAAAGGTATCACACACAAGTCATGGGTGAGTAAGCCTAAATTGGTAGTAAAATATGAAATTCAATCATTGTTGGTCAGGGAAATACAAATTTAAAAATGGATGAAATATTTCATATTCATCAAATTGGAATATTTTCAAAATCTGAAAACATAAAATGCTGTGGAAGATGTGGAGATACAGGAACTGTCATACATGAGGATATGAGTGTACTAAGTACAACCATTTTGGAAAATAGCTTGATCACATTTACAAAATGCTTAAGCTTTCAACTCAGAAATATCACTTGTAGGTACATATGCATAAGAAAAACATGGCAAGAATCTTCATTGAAGCATTGCTTTTAAAAGAGAAAAACTGGAAACAATGTAAATATTAATCAATTAGATAACAAACAAAAAGTTGTGATATTTTCATAAAGTAGAATGAATCATGCTATGTGAATAGCGCTCTATATGGGGTCTGGCAGAAGTAATGCCCCTTTTTAAGTAGTTATGCTAATACAGTTGTGATATTGTTATGTTAAAGAATGACATACCTACAATTTTGGTATAGATTACCAGCTCATAAAAAAGTGACATTATTTGTGCTGGACCCTGTGTATGTGCTGTGTGCATCAACATTGAAAGTTCTCATAAAGGACACAGAGAATCCAAAATGCAAATTGAGAAATATAGGTAATAATATTTTGATACAATTATAGAGTTCAAAAATATCTATAGTAATATAAGCTATTGTTTAGAGATACTTGCGCATGTAGCAAAATGATAAAAATATGGGAAACAGAAGAATTATACACGAGACTTAAAGTACATCTGAAAAGTCTAATTTCCTTAAGAATGCTAAGGCAAATTGAATAAAATATTAAAGTTGACAGAGCTTGTGTTAAGTGCATTATTATATAGTTTTTCCACATGAAATATTTCATAATACAAAGTGAGGGTAAAAGATTTAGTCATGAAAATAAGAAACTTTGGGGGATAAGTTAAGTTTCTTTCTTCACTTGTATCTGTGGGCAGGTTTTTTTGTCTTGCCTGCCTCACTAATGAAGAAAACGTGGTAGCAGACTCTCTCATTGTATTTTTAAAATATAGGTCAAGTCCTGTTACAACAAGTTAATGGGCCCTTCTAAATGCTTTCATTGAAATTTCACTTGGCAACCCTCTCCTATCTCCAGTGGTGGCCATTCTGTGTTGTCGCCAGCCTTCACCCCAGTTTCTCTCAGCCCCACTCCTTCTCATTCTTATCCAATGACCTGCCCCTGAGAGCACACTGGATGGGAGTGAACTGGGACACGTGAACCTGCTTCCATCCTCTCCTTTTTCCCTTTAGGCTCAGAGGACAACAACTCTCTCCTTTTATGAACTGAAACTACACCTTCCGGCATCTCTCCAGCCGTTTTCCTCTTTCACTCTATTTTTCACCCTTCTCTCTGTCTTGTTTACTTTTTGAGAATTTGTTCTCTTACCTGTAAAATGGTGACCATAAATACTAATTTCCAACATTGTTTCAAGTATCAAATGAGATTAAAGAGAACCTATGTAAATATTAATTTTTACTGTAATAGCCATATGTCAAGAATTTATGATTTAGAAATTAGGTTTTTAAGTGTGGAAAGATTTTTTTGAGTGACTTAGAAGACTTTTTATATAGCATTGGTCTCTAAAATACCTACAGAAATCACTTGCAAAAATAAATTCATAAACAGAAACCAGAAGAGGAAAATTAAATGTATGTCAGGTGTTAAGAGGAAATCACAGGGAAGATATTTAAAAGTTCGTAAAGAATGATTCATTTGATACCTCACTCTAGTCCCCATAAGGTGATATTTTCTTCTTGAGAACTAATCAGAAGAATATTTGAGTTTTGAAAGTACATGCTTTAAAATTGATAAAAAAAATAATGTATTGTCTTATGTTCAAATTAGTAAATTGATATAGCACTCTGAATGAACAGCAGGACATAAAAGTACTTTGAACAGTATTTTGAAACGTTGCAGATGCTTATTTTTGGACTAGCTGCTCATTTCCTAAATAGATTTATTTAAGAGCTTTTCTCATTTAATAAAAGAATGAATTGGAAAAATATGAACAGATTGTAATAACCAAAAATAATTGAACTTGACAACCTGGAAGGGGAGCAATTGCCAATGGACTGAATAATAATGTAGGAGAACTTTGGCATGCCAAATTATGTATGACTGAGAAAAATTTTGACATTTAAGTTTAGAACAGACTACCTAGAAGTGGATTTTGGAGAATATAACATTTTTAATAATCTGAAAAATGTTTTTCTAAACTATATACTGAACTATGTTTTACTTAATAATTTTAAATATCCTATTATCTCTCTGTCTATCTACTATCTATTGTATCTATCATCTGTTTAACTGTCTCCTCTATTGCTTCCTTCATTTCAAAATTGCAAAAATAAATCCTGATAAGGATGACTATAATGAAAAATATAGTTTTTCCTGTTTTAATACCATATTGCTCATAAAAAGTGAAAATATTAACCTTTTGCATAAATATCTTGATTATAGCTAATCTCTTAAAGATAGAATCGTCTTCTTAGAAAACTGTCATTTTTCATTCCAGCTGTTTCTTGCTACCCATGTAATGTTGAGCAAGTCACTTAACATCCCTAGGCCTCAGATTTTTCATATTTTCAAGGAAAATAATTCAAGAGTTTATAATAATTACACAGAAGTAACACATTTGACAATATGTTAAAAACTATACATTTTATCAACTATGAAAAAATAAGATATTGGGGTTCCCTGGTGGTATAGTGGCTAGGTTTCAGCACTCTCAGTGCTGTGGCCTGGGTTCAATTCCCAGCCAGGGAAGTACCCCCTGCCCCCCCAAAAGAAGATATTTTATGTATACATTACACACATCATTTTCCCATTGGAATTGTCTGGCACCATCTATTGGAGCAATCCGGGCAATTGAGCTTTTAGTTTGCATTCATATATTTGGCATTGTGTAGGAATATCCAAGTAACCATGAACAAATTAAGCATGAATCTAGTTGAGGAATTAAATAAAGAACCTTAAAGAAGTGGTCTACTCTCTCTGTACTATAGCTGAAGAAACAAAAGCACAGAGAAGTAAAAGGAGAAACCCAAGCACAAACCAATAGCTCACTAAATAATAAAATCAGGACTTGAGCTCTGGTGTGCTGAATCCTTGCTGGTGGTCAAGTTTTCAGTATTCTGTACCGCCTTCCTTTTCATGGGGTGGGGATGGAAACCATTGCTTATTGACTTTTTTGAGCCCTGTTGTAGGTATTTTATGTTGATTCTTCCAAACAAAACAAACATCTGTTGAATACTCACCGTGGTAGGCAATGGGAACTTAAAGATAAAGATCAATAAAACACAGCTGCTGCCTGCACACAGTCACCATGTAATAGAGGGACAAATGTGTATGAAAAGCCCAGCAGTAAACTGGAATATGTGCTTTAATGGAAGTATGTGAAAAAGTGTTCAGTGTTTATACTGAAGAAGGAACAGAGATATGGTCAGTGTAGGGTTCTGGAAAAGGAGACATGCAACTGATTTGGATGAGGAGTTTGCCAACTCTGTGTGTGTGTGTGTGTGTGTGTGTCTGTCTGTGTGTGTGTGTGTGTGTGTGTGTGTGTGCGTGCACTCTGATGGCTGAAAAAGAACAACCTAAATAAAAAAGGACAACATGTGCAAACATATAGAGGAATAAAAAAAAACTGTGGTGTACTTGTAGAATAGCAGGCAATTTCGCTGTCTTAGTAGGTGGAGTGTGAGGGCGGGGGCAGCAGAAGAGTGGTTGAGAGAGAAAAGAGGGAGAGAGCTTTCAGTCTAGTTGAACAGACCTGAATTAAGATATGGGAACCAACAGTGAGAGCAGCTACAGAAGCTCCTCAATTTACAATGCAGTTATGTCCCGATAAACCCATTGTAAGTTGAAAATATCCTAAGTCAAAGATGCATTTAACATACCTAAACTACTGAGCTTAATAACTTAGCTTAGTCTACCTTAAGCATGCTCAGAACACTTACATTGTCAGGACAGAACCCCATCCTAACTAGAGGAACATCTGTAGTGGCCTTCCTCTTCTCACCAGACGCAGAAAGGCATTCTGTAGACATTATGGGATGCGAAAGTACAATATCCAAAGAAGTGCTGACAACACAGTATTACTGCAGAGTATTGGCTGTTTACCTTTGTGATTATGTGCCTGACTGGGAGCCATGGTTCACTGCCACTGCTCAGTGTTACAGGAGCATTATCACACCCTGTATCTGTAGCCCAGGAAAAGATCAAAATTCAAAATTCAAAGTAAGTGTCTCCTAAGTGCATATTGTTTTCACACTGTAGTAAAGTTGAAAAATCGTAAGTTGAACCACTATAAATTGAGCACCATCTGCACTGCAGGGTGGAGTTCTTATAACCAAAACCGGTGGAAAGCTATTAATGGGTTTTGTGGTAGGCAGATTAGTCTCCCTTAAGTTTTTTTTTAAATTAAGTTAAAAAAACGTATTTTTTTTTCCCAGCCAGGGAATTACCAAAACCCAAAACAAAACAAAAAGACATTATTTGTTCTGGAGCAAAATAGAGGAAAGGTTAAAGTGCTAAATAGTGGAATGAGAAGGCCGGCTAGGAGACTGTTGAGAGAAATGATGGGCGTTTAATCTAAAGCAGTGGCAGTGGAGATGGGAGAATAGATGACAGCAACAGCAAAAAACATCAAATGGGTATTGATATTCCCATTGTGCAGGTGAACAAGTCAAAGCTCAGAAAAGCTAAGTAATAGCCCAAGGTCACACAGGCCACCAAGGAGAAAAGTCAAGATTGAAATATTGGTGGTAGGATCAACTTCCAAACTGCATTTCCTTGGGTGGGTCACATATACCTAGAGGAAAAGGACCACTTTCTTAATCACCCAAAGGCACTTACTGAGCCCAAGTGGCGTACTCAGACAGTCTGGCCTAATGTGGCACCATATGACTTGGGTCAGACATTTTATTTTAGCAATTCCTTCCTTCCCTCCCTTCCTCCCTTCCTTCCTCCCTTCCTTCCTTCCTTCCTTCCATCCATCTTTCAAAACTGCTGTAAGACTACTCTGTACCTTCTTTTTTGGAAATGCTGTTACTGAGGATCAAGTAATATCTCTGAGCCAATCTGAGTCTCTATGGGGAGAAAAAATGTATTTTAAAAAACAAACTATTAATGCAACCAGTCTTTATTTTTAAAAAGGCTCACAGATCCTATGTAATTTGTCTAGGCTCTTTTTTTCCTTCCTCCCTTCCTTCCTCCCTCCTTCCCTTCCTCTTTCTGTTTTACTTAAAGAATGGTGGGAAATAATATGTAAAAATTATGCAGGTAAAAAGAGTTAATAGAAATTTTAACAAAACCAATGACTTGGTTAGTACTTAGAATCATTTAAAATTTTTTCATGTATATCAAATTAAATATACTGTTCAACATAACTATTAATAATTTCTAATACAACATAAGATAAAAATTGTTAAGTTTTGCTGCCTTTTACCTGGATACTAATCTATAAGTAAGAAAATCACACTTAGATTTTTTTGTAGAAATCTTTTGCTTAACCAAAGGAAACTTTGTCAGTGGCACTTAATTTTTTTTTTCAAAACTGTACAATATTGAATTTTATAATTCACATATCTAATGGTTTATTTTAATCTTGAAAGATTTCAGAGGGTACCATTTTAGGGAGTACAATGTTGGTGAAAGAAATGACAAGAATTGCAGAACTCAGGTCTTCATGAAGTCACAGAATCAAGCTGGCAAATGCTTTCGTTTACAATTACTCTTAGTAAATTTCTTGTCCATGGAATAAACAAACTCATATTTAGATGGGTGCTTTCAACTATATGATGTGTCTGATTCATTAAGTGCCTTGTGTTTTAGTTGCTTTGAATAGTAGAAGAGAACATGGGTTTAAGAAATTGTGAAAACTGAGTCTGAGGTTGCAAGTTTGGCTAAAAAGCCTCAGTTTTCTCATATAAGAATAACTAATAATAGTACCCATCTCTGTGTTAGTGTTCTCCAGAGAAACAGAACTAACAGGATGTGTTGCGGGAAGAGTTGCAGTTTGAGTCCAAAGGCAGTCTACTGGCAGAATTCCTTCTAGCAAGGGGAGGTTAGTCTTTGTTTTATTGAGGCCTTCAATGGATTGGACGAGGCCCACCCACATTGTGGAGAGCAGTCTGTTCTACTCAGAGTCTACTGATTTAAATGTTAATCTCATCCATAAAAACACCTTCACAAAAATATCTAGAATAATGTTAGAAAAGTATCTGAGCATCATGGCCCAGTCAAGTTGCCACATGTGCATGACATTAACCATCAATGTCTCAAAAGAATATTCTGAGCATTAAATGATTTAATACATGTAAAGCACATATGACCTTGTCTGGCACATAACATCATTGATTGTTAATTCCCATTATTGTTGTTGATAGTAATATTCAAGCAGTTACTTTGTTAGAGTGGTATTGAAGAATAAAGACTACTGTTTTATAGCTTGGATAAGAAATGCTTCCACTGTTGGAATAAGAGACATTTCACACCATCATGAAAAGCAGCAAACATGATGTAGATAAGTCTGATCTTCTCATTCAAATGAAACTGTGTGAAGAGAAGTACATTGATATATCTATCCCAAGATAAATACACTGGGGAAAACATTTCCTTTAGCTGCTTTCCTTGGCACTTTTAGAGATAACAGCTCTTTCCTTTCCAGTGACCAGAAAAACCTCAGTTCCTTACATCTGATCAGGAAAAGCGGCTTGCTTCCTTTTAAAGTTTGTTCTTCATCTCTCCTTTTGTGCTTCTGCCGGGGGAATAATTGAAAAATAAAGGCCCTTCTCGTGAAATCTTAGGCAGCAGGATAGTTCCATTATTCACACTTAGTTCAAATGGAGAAGTTCATTACAATCAGAAGCATTATGAAAGATATGTGGCCTCCCAGAGGATTGGGCCTCCCCCCAAATCAATGATTCATGAGCGCATGAGGTTGCGGCCCTGCCTTCCCGCTTTGCACCTCTTTCGTTGTGAGAGTCTTTCCCGCCTGGCATCTGCTCCCTGCACACTGACAGAACAGCAGGAGCCCAGAGTTCAGAGATCAGCAGATTCTTGCTCTGACAGTGATGATGTTCTCCCTTTCATCCTTAATTGTGAATTCTGTCAAAGCTTATTATTATTATTTTTAAATCACAAATCCGTAGGAGCTCTCTATTCAGATTCCTTCATAAATCATCTCTTCTCACGCACCTTTTCTGACTTGCCATGTATTTCAAGATGGTTTGGAATGACCATCTCTTATTATGAACATCCAGGACTCTATTTTTTTCACAGCCTTGAGTTGCTTTCTTTCACCTCGCATGTCGTACGGGAGTTCATTCGGTTTTGCAGCTTCTGCTGTGAGAAAGCCTTATGCTGTTCTTCCCATGTGCTCTGTTGCTCAGCCGTGTTAATAGTGAGTCTTACCCAGGCCGCTGCTTGCACCGCAACTGTAGTCATCCTGAGCGTAAGGGCGGGCTGTGCTTGTCACAGGCGAGGGTAGGACTGCTGGGGTAGCGGCTCAACTCGGCCCATTGGGAAAATGAGGCAAAGGTGTTTTGGGTGCCCTTTGTCCCTCTCCTTAGGTGCCATTCCCTCCAATTCCTGAAAACCTACGGAATCCTGAAAGAAAAAACATATATACATTGTAGAAATCACAAGTTTAACCGGGTGCAAATCCGGTAACTACCAACAAGCCCTCTGAAAGAATGTACCGATGAGTTGCTAGGGGGCAGTGCCTACTGTAGAGAGATTTCACTTGGCTGCTCTGGTAGCAAATTCTGGTCCGGAGAGGTATGGGAGGCTCTGGTATTTTCTCTGTGTTAAAGGAAGTCAGACCACTTCCAGGACCCAGTTAGACTGTGAGCTTATTTTGCTGGGCACTTCGTCTAGAAACCTACCTCAAAGACAGAGAAAACCCACAGAGTTTATCATTCCATGGCAGTAGGCATCGGATTATCTGTGGGGCTGTTCACAATTTAGGTGGTCCCCGTAGTACATGGGCCATATCTCCCCAGTTTTCCACAGTTCAGAGGCACGTGTGTCTATGTTCACCTCCCACATTTAAGGCAGTGGGATGCACCCACGCTCGGCATGCTCCCTGTTTGTGACATTGACACCTTCCTTGTTTTCATTCTGCATCTTCCGTGGCTCGGCCCTGATTGAAGTTTTTATGCCCCGTCTCTGATCTGCCTCTGGCCCTTCCCATTTGACCTTGGTATTTGGATTCAGTTGGTTTGAGTCCTTGTTTCTCCTTTACTTACCTCTCTTTCCTGCCTGCTTACAGGAGCTTTTACAGATGGATAATCCATTTGGGCATCTTCCAGGATAAGTACACTTCTTCTTCAGGCAAACCACTGCCTCCTAATGTCTCAGACATTGTCCTCAATGTGTCCCTTACAATGGAGTGAGACAGAGCATACAAGGGAAGCCACCCCAGAGTGGGGGGCTTTCCATTGCCAAGCTCACAAATAGATTAAGGCCTTACATTCTACCCTGTCCTCCAATTACTCGCCTCAGCTTAGCAACTATCCATTTGCAGAGACCCCTGAATTAGTTATCTGTTGCTGCATCATAAGCCTAGTGATGAAAACAACACACATTTGTTATCTCACAATTTCCAGGGGTCAGGAGTCTGGCCATCACTTAGCTGGCTCCTTTGCTTCAAGGTCTCAGGAACTGCCATCAAGGTGTCAGCTGTACTATGTTCCTCTCCAGAGCTCAGTGTCCTCTTCCAAGCTGCTCGCAAGACTCATTTCCTTGCAGCTGAGCCGCGGGGAGCCCTCGCTTCTTACTAGGTGTTGCTGGTGGTCACGCTCCTGTCCTCAAGGCCTCCCCTTTCATCAGCTGTCCTCAGTATGACTGTTTGCCCCTTGAGGGGCAGCAGGAGAGGCTCCCTCTCCAGTATGTTACCGTGGAGGCTTGTAAACGAACCTAATCAAAGCGGCGCTATCCCAACACCTTTGCCGTATTCTGCTGATTAGAAGCAAGTCCTGCTCACATTCAAGGAGAGGGGATCCTTGGGCACATAGATTACTGGGGGTCACACTGGGGTGTTTCTGCAACACTCTCTCACCAGGGTTCTCACAGGGCTGCCCAAGAAAGTTAGAACAGCATAGTCCAGAGCACAAGACTGGAGGTTCGATTTTCCTCCCCCATTGAAGTGGGGAGGATATTATATATCGATTTTGCGGGGGCAGGGTGACAATTTGGCCATAAAATGCTTTGACACCAGTGATAAAAGGCTCTTTATAAAGCCAAAGTACATTTTTTCCCCCCAGAAAGAAAAACTGAAAGAAGTCATCTGTTGCTAGGGAAACCACAACCTTTCTCTGTGCTTATTGAGAAAGGAGACATATTCAAGACTCTTCACTGTAGGAACAGAGATTGTGCTTTATGTTGGTGACAATAAAGAAAAAAGTATTATTCCTCTCAGAAAAAATACCCATTATCTCTTATCTTGCTGCAAATATTTTCTTCTCAGGGGTTCAATTCAAAACTCACCCCTTTATTTCCCGGCTATTTTTGTCTTGTTTGCATATGAAACTTCCTTTGAAGTTGGCAGAATCTTTGGGTTTGGGGAAAACATGAGAAGATGAAGAGGTACAGGGCAAGCTGGCAAAACCCATTCCAGAATGGAATGGCTAAGAAGCTATGGATGTCCCTCTCCCTAAAAAATGCCTGGGAAACTGAGTCAAGACACAGCCTCAGAGGATTGTTTTAATACTACTCACTCTTAGTGCATCATCACACTCCTCAGATTGTTGCTTCAATGGTCACATCCTTGTACAGGTACTGTGGTTTAAGGGCACTTTTTTTCTTTTTATTGTTAGGTTTATTGGGGTGACATTGATTAGTAAAAATTACATAGGTTTCAGGTGTTCGATTCTACAATACATCATCTATGTGTCGTGTTATGCGTTCATCACCCAGAGTCAGTTCTGTTTCCCTCACCATGTATTTGAGAACCTGTCCCTTCTCTCCCACCCCCTCCCCCATACCCTCAGATAACCACTAACCACTAAACTGTCGATTGTGTCCACGAGTTTTCGTTTCTTTGTTGCTTTCAGCTTTGTGTTCCACAACTGAGTGAAATCATATGGTTTTTGGTTTTTTTCTGTCTGGTTTATTTCACTTTGCATGATGGTCTCAAGGTCCATCCATACTGTCATAAAGGCAGTATTTCATCTTTTCTTATAGCTGAGTAGTATCCCACTGTGTATATGGACCACAGCTTCTTTAGCCAGTTGTCTATCAAAGGACACTGGCTGTTTCCATGATCTGGCCATTGTGAATAGTGTTGTGATGACCATTAGGGTGCATATATCTTTGCAGACTAAGGCTTTCAGATTTTGGGGGTAGATACCCAGAAGTGGGATTGCCGGGTCATATGGTAACTCTATTCTTAGTTTTCTGAGGAACCTCCATACTGTTCTCCATTGTGGTTGTACCAGTTTGCATTCCTACCAGCAGTGTATGAGAGTTCCTTTTTCTCCACGCACTCTCCAACACTTGTTGTTGAGTCTTGTTGATCAAGTACACTTTAAAAAGGCAGATCTATTTTTAGGTGTCTGAAATTTTAGCTAAAATGATTTGATGTAGTTTGACTCTGAGTGCCGCCTTCACAGATGCTTTAGATCCAAGTCTTCTGCTTTGTTGTATGATGGCAGGCTTCCCTTTCCTGATGAGCAGGCCCGCTGAGCCCAGGCCTCCGAGATGCTGGGCCAGTGGAACTACCAGTTAGACTCTCTAGGGATGTTCTGGGGATATTTTACTTGTGAAAGTGTAGAGAGAGACAGGATAGGGCAAGGAGGAGATAATAGCTAGAATGTTCTGATCTAAAGACATATTGTTGCATAACAACGTTGTATGGCTGGGAACATGACCCTGGTTAACCTCACTTCAAGTCTAAAAATCAAGAGAAAAGGTATCTGAAAATTGAGGAGAATATTATTTTGGATTGACCTTATATGGTTTGTAAGCCACTAACTCTACTAATTTTTCTGTAGAAAAAATAACCCAAAGTGGATTTATTTTTTTTCTTCCCAGGTAAGGAGTTGTGTGGTATTGAAGATTGTTCTCACCAATTCCTTTGAAAGGCTCATGGACACCAAGGGGCAGGGGAGAGGGGTGTGGACTCAGGAGCCCGAGTTATCCAGAACCCATCTGCTGGGCAAGCAGAGCATTGCAGAGGGTTAGCCGCAATATGAACTGTAGACTGTTAATTAATAAATGGAATAATTAGGTCATTTTTTTCTATTTGTTTCAGATGTTTCTTTCATACATGAGGACTGTCTGGAAAGTATCCAGCCATGTAATATGAAAAATAGAGGCATTTATGGCTGGAATTTTTTCCAGACAAACTTCGTATGTTTTTGCTCTGTGAGTCTAGGCCTCTGCGGATGGGATAGTATTTTACTCATTATCGTGGTGACTACTTTAAAGCTTGTTAGTTGAGGCTGTTAAGTTCTCTCAAATGAGTGTAGCTGTAGCTTAAACCAGTCTTACACTGAGAATCATAAATACAATACAAATAAATACAATAGTTGCCCCCATATTCATGGGGACACATTTCCAAGACCATCAGTGGATGTTTGAAACTGCAGAGGGTACCAAACCCTGTATATGAGTATATATTATGCTTTTCCTATACGTGCATATTTCTGATAAAGTTTAATTTATAAATTAGTCACAGGAAGAGAGCAACCATAACTAATAAAATAGAACAATTATAACAATATACTGTAATAAATAGTATGTGAAAATGATCTCTCTTTTTTTTTTTAAATAAAACATGCTTTGAATTGATTGTGGAATTTTTCATTCAATATTTTTGGATTGCAGTTGACAGTAGATAGCTGAAACCATGGAAAGTGAACCCACGGATGAAAGGAGACTACTGAATGGACTAAAACAATGCATTCCTTAGTTCAACATAAAATAGTTAAATGTAATATTTAAAACAATAGTTTGAAGCACTATTTTGCCATAGTCATTTGTATCATACTAAGAAAGAAATGTGTGAACTAGGTTTCTAATTATCATTGGACTTCACTAGGGTTTAAATTTATAACTTTCTATTGGAGAACGATAGCCATTTTAAATAGCATCTGCCCACAAAGGAAACATTACAAGAGGCCAGATGTGTGAATTACTGGAAATTATATGAAAACTTTTATCTAGGGAATATAAGAAGGATACAGCTTTGAAAAAGCAAACATGCCAGTGTGTTCCTTAATTGTCAATGTTACTATACTAAGAATTGAAGAATCAAATATTTTCATTAGATTCTGGGAGTGAATATGCTAATATTCTTCTAATTATGTTATGGGCATCAAAATATGTTGCTAGCAGCACTAGACGCTTTGTTAGTATTCAGAAGTAAAAGACAAAGAAATTAAAACCACCCAGTTTGACATGGTTGCGTACCTGTAGGGGAAAGTAGCTATTTTTAATCTCTTCTTCAAAAGTGAACCTGACAGGCTACTCAAAAAATATCTACCCATAGTCTTGGCTCATAGATTTCTGTGTTGCTGGGGGATAAAAATCATCAAGAAAGTAAATGAAATGGGTAGGAATAGTAAGAATAATTGGAAACACTTAACTGTGGTTAGACTGTTCTGCCTAAATATAACAGAGTATAATGCCTTACAGTGGTAAATTGATCCACCAACTTGTTTACTGGTAGCCAGCCATTTGCTGTTTTAGATTGATTCACAGCCTACATAAACTCTGGGAGAAATCATTTCATTTCATTTCATTCTGAAAAAGAATTATAGATTAGATATAATTCTAGAAAACAACTGAAGAAAAAAATTGCTAAATTTGAGAAAAATATATCTTTCGACATAAAATTAAGCTTAATTCTAGACTGCACACAAATATTTTTCTTTAAAAAAGAGTTGGAAATTGCAATAATCTTCAGATTATTTGGGAATCACTTAATTACCTTGGATCAGGTATGGAGTCATGGACATAATCTTTGTATTTAGTGGTTATAGTACTTAGAAATAAGATTCATCAATTAAGGTTGTTAGCCAGCTTATTCTAAAAATTAATTATGTCATTTTCCAAACTGCTCTACATATTCTGCTGCCTGTGAAGTTATTCTGCAAATCTTTTCAATAGAAATTGACAATTAAAATGGTGGAGAAGTTTCAAATGTGTAATTAGAGAGAGAATCTCCTAACTTTTTTCACTGGCCAGATAATTTCATGTGACTTATCACTAGCCAATGGAGTGATATATTAATAGTTATATAGACTCATTGTCTCTGCCTTGTTTTGCACCATGGAAGATGAACAGAGATGATACCAGATTTTTTTTTCTCAAATCCCACACTTACTTAAATATAAATGCAGATGTAACTTTTTATCGTTGAAAGGGACCTTAGCAATCAACAAATGATAGATCGGAGACACAAGAGAGGTAAAGAGATTTGCCTCAAGTCATGAAGACAGATTTCCTGGTTCCAGGCCAGAGCATTCAGAGCACACCATTGAGGCATCAGAATTTGTTTTAATTGTGTGAAGTAAATATAAAAGTATTACATTGTGATTTTCAAGACTCTGTGTACTTTCATCAGATACATTTTCCAAATGGTTTTGGAACCTTAACTTAACACCGGCTGCTTTTAAATAAGTGAAAACATTTTTACAAGTGCTAAATAACAGTATGCAAGCTGTCAGTATCTCCATTTAAAAAAAGACAGCAGAAAATGGTTTAAAAAATCTTACTAGGGAAGTGATGAGCTGAAGTACATAGGACCAAAGTTGTGGCTTTACTTTCTCTACTTGAATGTGACTGATTTCCATCATCTGACCATCTTTTACATTCCCACAGATGATGCACTATACAGAAACACCAGGAAGATTAAGGAGTGAGTTAAATATTTAAAAAATTGAAGTTAGCATATTTAAAATGAAACAAGAAAATCATTTGGTTAGAATTCAGTGTTTCTTCAGTAAATTGTTTTAATAACAATGCTGGTGCCAGTGGGTTTTAAAAGTATTTAAAAGTGTGCAAATGCACACTAAAATTACATACTAGCCCATGGTCACTTGAAGCTAATTAGATAAATGCTAATGGCAAGGTTTCCAGCGGGTATTTCCCCTGAACTCACACTCATTGTTTGACATAACTTGAGTTTAAGGTTGCCTTGTTAGCTAGACTGAGACAAATCTGGTACATAAATGTTGGTTAGCAAGAAATGATGCTAGGTAGGACCACTAGACGCCATAGAAGGGTGGTCAGCTTAATGTATGCATACTTTTTCTTCTTAATAAGGAGCGGTTCTTTATAGGAACTGCTTGTTGGGAACAATTGTTTGGCCTCGACAACCTCAAGGCAAGCTCCAAATCTCAGCTGCTCTCTGACTAAAACCTGCCATTATTAGTAACTTGCATACCCGGTAACTGTGAAACTCTACTTAACTACTTAATATAATTCTGATCATGGTGCATGATGACTGAAGTAATATATTATCAAGGAAGTCAAGTAGCAAAATCAGTGGTTAGGAAATCTTCAGAGTTCCAAGTAATCTGCTCAACTGTCAATTAAAAATTTATTTTCCTGTTTATTACCTTCTGATTATTTCTGTGGTGTAATTTTTTGTGGTTTTTAAATCTGGAAAAACAATGTTTTTTAATGAGTAAGGTTTGGTAGAACATTTTACTCTCAATTCTGTCACCTTGATGTTGTCACTTGGTCTAATACAATGAGAATACTCCCAGATCTTGAAATTGGTTCCTGTCTTATCTCAGCTGACCAACAGTTCCTCCTAGTTACATTTGTGATGTGTTGGGGTTGGCACACTTTTTCTATAAAGTGCCATCTAGCCCATTTAACAAATGTTTTAGGCTTTGCGGGCTGTGTGGTCTCTGTCACAGTTGTTCAAATGCTGTCACAGTGCAGAAGTAGCCACAGACAGTACATAAGTGAATGAGCATGACTATATTCCAAAATCAAATGGTAGCCTGGATTTGGTTTACAAGCTGTAGTTAGCCACATTCCAGGTTATAGTAAACTACCTGGAGTGAGAAAAACTCTAAAAAATTCCTTAAGCTTTAAAGTCTCTTTACTAAACTCCTAGGAGTAGGAAGTTTTACAAAAACAGCAGTTTGTAAATTTATTTGAATTCATGCAATATCAATATGTGAATATTATTAAGGTTAGTGGAAAGTAAAATAAAAAATCTATTATTCTCTTCATTTAACAAATTATAAGGAATTTTATTTATTTATTTATTTATTTATTTATTTTTGTATGTGACAGCATCAGCGCCAAAGCCTTAAGCCACTACACCACCGGGGAACTCCCTATAAGGAATTCTAAGACTAACTCTTACAGAAATTACAAAATAAACGTAATTGATCTGTCAATGACAAAACTAGAAGTGATCAATTTCGGTCACTACCGTCTGAAAGTCAATTAAACGGAGTGTTATCCAGCCCATTAATTAAATAATGGGCTAGTGTTTTAAGAATTCTAGTTATTGATAGTCTCATTTGCATTTTGACCCATAGAAAAATACCTTACCATCAGAATTCATCTCAGATTTGGGGGAAAAAACCTAATGATAATTCCTATTTTTGAGACTCACTGTTTGTCATCTGAATTGACTGTTAAGAATTTATAATACTGCTGGGTCAATAAATAAGCATTAGGCAGCAAAGTAGCTTGAGGAAAACCAAGCAGCCTGCAACAAACCAACCAACCAACCAACAAACAAAAAATAACTAAAATTAAATATAGGAAAAGTTTGACATATTCTGCATGCTATTTTAATGAATATTTCATTTGAATTTTTTCTCCATTTTGGGAATAGAAGCTATGAGAGTATTGTTTCTAGATATACTGTATTTGTGTGTTTATAACTTCAATAACAAGCAGACTGCTCAGGGCTGGAAAGGTGTTAGGATTAAGCATGGCGCTGTGGTATGATGAAAAGAATCAGACCAATATGTTTGACAGCTCAAATAAGGTTATTATAGGTTCAGTGATGAGGGGGAAATTAATAAAAAATGTTTGTTAAAATGTGAAGATGATAAGCAGGCATCTAAAACTTGATTTAATCATTCACCGATTTCTGAAAGAGCAAAGTGTGATGGCCAGTGTACCAGATGGCCTCATTGCTCCCCGCTTCCGGTATTCATTTCCTTTGTTTAGTTCCCTCCCACTGTGAATGAGTCCTGACCTGCATGACCAATGGAATGTGTCAGAAATGACATATGACTTCGAAGGCTAGATCATAAGAGGCACTTTAGGCACCTTGTTTGCTCTGATTGCTTATCTATTTTTATTACATATATTTAAGGCATATAATGTGATGATTTGATATACATGGTGAAATGGACACTAGAGTCAAGCTAATTAACATATCATCTCACATAGTTGTCTTTTTTTTTTGGTGGTGAGAGCACCTGAAATCTAATAACTTAGCATATTTCCAGTAATCAATGAGGTATTACTAATTATACTCTCTCCACTTAGGCTCATCCTACGTAACTGCAACTTTGTACCCTCTGACCACCGTCTCCCCATCATCACCAAACACCATTTAACTCTTTGTTTCTGTGAGTTTGGTGGTTTGTTTTGTTTTGTTTTTTCAGATTTCACATGTAGGTCAGATCATATTCTATTTGTCTTTCTCTGCTTTATTTTAGTTAGCATCATGCCCTCTAAATTTATCCATGCTGTTGCAAATGGCAGGATTTTCTTCTTTCTTGCTAGCTGAATAATGTTTTATACACACACACACACACACACACACACACACATATTAATCTTATTTTTTTCCATGTTGCATTTTAGATAGTTTTCTACTACAATGCCTTCATGATCATTAATTTTTCTACTGTTAATCTCATCCAGTGTACTTTTCTTCCCGTGCATTTTTTTTTTTTTTTTTTTTTTTTTTTTTTTTTTTTTTTTTTTTTTTTTTTTACCATTTCATGAAGTTTGATCTTGGTCTTTTAACACTCTTCCATGTCTCTTATTCTCACACTTTGCTCTACCTTCTTGAACATACGGAATATATTTATAATAGCTGTTGCAGCATCCTTTCCTACTAATTCTGTCATTTATATAACTTTTGTCTTTCTATAGTTTATTTACTGTTTGCATATTGTATTTTCATGCTTCTTTGTGTATCTGTTATCTTCTAATTGGATGCAAAACCAGATGTTGCAAATTTTATCCTGTTTCATGCCAGAGTTTTTATTTTATATTTCTTTAAATATTTTTTTACTTTGTTCTGGGGTGAAATTAAATTTCTTGGAAATGGTTTGATTCTTTCCAGCTTGCTTATAAGCTTTGTTAGATGGTTTAGGAAACCCTTCAATCTTGGGTTAATTTGACATCTCTATTGTGGCATATTATCTTTCTGAAGACTCTGCTTGATGCATCGTGTGTTAGGAAGTCTATCCACTCCAGCTAATTATAATAGAACATAAACCATTCCTGGTCCTTTTTAAGTTCTTGGGATTTCTGCTCCTTTTGAGTGGTTCTCTCCCCAGACTTAGTGATTTTCTCATAGCATACACTGATCTCTAATCAGGTGATGACTCAGGGGGGACCCTATGCATATCTCCACAGCTCTCTCTGTGCCACTCTCTCCTCATCATTGTTGCCACCTTGGCCTTCCTGACCTCTCAACTCTGTTCTCAATTCAAGGTTACCCCAGGGCTCTGTTTGGGTCCCCACTCCCTGCACTGCACCTTGAAAATTCTCTCAAAAACAGCATTTTTAGGCCTCATCTTGTTTCTTTCTGATACTGCCTGTTGTCCAATGTTGGAAAAGTGCTGCTTCAAATGTTTAGTCTGGTCTTTTAGTTGTTTTCCAGGGCGGGAGGCAAATCAAACTCCCATTACTCCTTAATGTGTGGATGTGGAAATTCCGGGGCAGAGGTTTTGATGGAATGTGGGAGGAGATTGTCCCGTGATATGATTTGTATGTAGGCCGCGAGGTAAGCTTGTGCTATAATGCAATTTCCTTTAAAAGGAAAATCAATTTTAACATGTTTTTCAAATATATTGATTCTTGAGTCTCATATCTTACATGAATTGTAAGGAAGATTATAATTGGCAATCATTTGCCTCATTAAGTAACTCAAATTTTCTTTTTTAGCATTTCCTGAAAGTATTTCTTATTATTTGAAGAACTGGAGATAATGTTACTATTTTTTTCTGTTTCATATTTTTAAATCCTGCATTTGAATAATTCCACAAGTTAAAATGTTTCAATTAATTGTACTTTTACTATTAGTAACTTCTTTCAGTACTAATCATGTTCTCTATATTTTAAACCACTAAAAATGATTGATTTATGCTTTAGTTAATGGCATATATTATATTCTCTAAACGGGATGCCTATCTATCTATCTATATTTTTATATATATACATAATATAATATATATAATATATACATTATATTGTACAGATTCTGTGTGTGTGTGTGTGTGTGTGTGTGTGTGTGTATCCTTATATAATTCTAAAGTTCTCGGGGAAATACTAGCATTGGGGCACAAGTGAAATCACATTTATTTTTATTCCCCAATTTTGATGATTCTTGACAATATCCTTCATTTTCAAGCAGTATCTCAAAGCATTTCTCAACTATTTCTGGCAATCCCAAAGGCATATCTCATTTTTATCTATAAACCAGTCTTATGCCAATGAATCACCTGTAGTTCATCAGATAGTATCCACCATTTTTAACGTTCACTATTCATAAAGTCACTCCATAAATCCACTCTGCTGACATGGCTGATGACACTCATGGTGAAAATACCGGGGTGCCAAAAAAATGTACACACATTTTAAGCAATGTTGTCTATGTATTACATAAGTACTGATGGTAACCACTTTGAGCACCTCTTGTAATTGCAGAAGTCAAATGTGACTTGTATTCATTTTTGTTATCAGTATATATTGAGTATTACAATTTTAATACAGTTTTTTCCTTTCTTAAAATCTGTATACATTTTGTTGGCGCCCTCTGTATAACAGTCCTTGGCAAGGGTGTCATCTCATGATTCTTACAGTGGTAGCACGGTGTCGTTTTCTGTGTAGAGGCAGGGAGAATGTGTTTGGAGTTTCTCTCAAAGTCTCTCTTAAAATAGGTCAATTTCTGGCATTCTTACTTCACGTAAAATCTCATCAAATATTTAATAAGAACTAGTTCCATCAGCTTCTGGCCTTTACTCAGTGTGATTCAAATTGGTCTAAGGGAGCCTGATGGTTAATAGATAAAATAAATTTTCTTAATGATCCTTTTCTTTTCTCCCTAGGGAACTTTGACCTAACCAAACTACTACATCCTTCTGTAGTTACAAAATAATTCCTTTCATGTATATTAAAGTATACAAATTATGTATTAAAAGAGAGTGGGTCATTCCCACTAACAAGTCAAATTATCCAGGTACTTCTAGAAAAATTGATACCAGAAACTTTTTGAACAAATACATTATAAAAATTCCAGTCTCTAATAAATCATAGATAATTAACTCTATTTTTGAAAAATCAATATATATCAACAAATGGACCATTTTCTGCATCTAGATTATGTAGTTTGCTTATTTTCCTGAATAAATAATGATCCATTTTTCTAAGTGCTTTACATGTATGACCTAAATAATCCTCACAACAGCCTTATGCATTAGACACATTCATATTTCCATCTCAGAACTTGCTTAAGTTTTCATAGCTAGGAAATAGAGGAGCTGGGATCAAAACTGTTAAGTCTTGCTGTGCTATTTTCCCACTCTAAAGAGGAAATAAACTCTAGGAAGATTGAAGTTGGTTATATTAATAATTTTGACCCCAGTTTAAACACTTATAGATAAAATTTTTATGCACCATTATTTTTGATTGACCTTTAAAAAAATTATAGATTTCAAAACTGTCAGATTGTGGATCGAGGTATGTAGGCTAAACATCTGGATGAAAATGGATGGTTTAGTAAAACAACTGGATATTTCTAAGTAGCTTATGCTGATTACACAATTGATTATATTCTTGTTCTTTCAGTTTTAGACGTTTCGTACATTGTCCTATATATATGAGAGCTGTCCAGAAAGTATCCAGCCATGCAATATGAAAAATAAGAGGCATTTATGACTGGATTTTTTCTGGACAGCCCTTGTATATACAAATATATACATACTTTCATTTCCTG
Organism: Lyroderma lyra; assembly: GCA_004026885.1. Taxonomy (NCBI): domain Eukaryota; kingdom Metazoa; phylum Chordata; class Mammalia; order Chiroptera; family Megadermatidae; genus Lyroderma; species Lyroderma lyra. The sequence goes on from PVJL010006532.1 coordinate 37,863, forward strand.
ATGATGCAGGATATTTGGATAGTAATTTATTATACTTGAGGAGTATAAAATAATGTTTTTATGTATGGATGTAGCATATTGGTATCTTTTTTACTCTTCAAAATAAACATACATCAGCTTAAATTTAGTTAATTTCAGTGTGCTGAACTCTGGAATAATGAACAAGAAAATTGTTTTTCTCAAATATGTTACTACTCCTATTATATTTCAACTGATCCTCTTGTTTAAATGATTGATTTATCTAATACATTCTGATGTTTGCATATTAGAACTGAAAGGGCAGCACGGGGAAAGGGGTGTGTGAGCCTTTGGCACTTCACTGAGATGTGAATAGCACTGGTACCCCGGTGTCAGGGTCAGCTGTGAGAAGATGATTCCAGGGACTATTCTATAAACGTATCTGGGAAGCGCACTCTGAGCTCCCAGAGCACACATATTGCCTAAAACTGTCCTATCATACCCTCAGCCTAGGTACCTCTCCAAATCAAATAGCTGTTTGTTCTCTTATGTTACTACACTGGCATGCAGTTCGCGTGTCCAGTCACGAAAGCAACTGGAGAGGGTTTTGGTAAGGGAGATACACTGGGGCCCGGGCCGGTGGGATGGTCAGAAGAAGGGATGAAGATGAAGGACAAAAAAGTGAGGCTTGGATATGCTTGTTTTAATCGTTTCCCATCAAACTGTTTTCAGCTGGGTTCTGGGGGGTTTGTGCTTTAATATCTTTAATATCCTTTATGTAGTTTCACATATTATAAACCCAGTGTTTCTTTTGCCCTCGAATTTCCCTGATTGTCATTTACTTCTTTGCTACCCTCTTTAATTCTTTGACTTTGATTCTTTGATTTAGACTTAGATTAAAATTTTATTTTCCGCTTCCCAATAGGAAACTTTATCTTGAGATATCATTTATACTAAAATTTCTTTACAAATACATTCATTAAATAGTTATCAAGTGTTAATCATTAAGTTATTTTACACATTTAAAAACTTGAGTTTCGTAGAACTATACTGAAGCCCCGAGAGACGATGACTTCTACAGAGTACTCGGCAACTGACTATGACTAACAATAGAATAATCTTTGTGCCAGAGTATAGTTTGAGGAAGTTGCTTTGTTCTATGCTGTGCATGGAACAGCTATCTACACAATGTGTGACCAGGATAGATGCCACCTGCTGTAGAGGGGCTTTCAGAAGGTCAGCCTCCATGCTGACCTTAATTGTGCTATTCTTTATATAGGCTAAATTATAACTTTGTCTATACTTTATTGCGTATATTTAGACATAGTACCGAACACATACATTCTAATCCCTTTTCTTTATGATGCTTTCATTCTTAATCATTTTGACCTATTCTGGGTAAGATATATGTTACTGTGTGTTTATGATGATAAGGAAACTAAGTGATTTCTTATGATGAACTGAATGAACACGTGTCCTTCTTCAATTCATGAGGACTTTTGTCCTTGTATTATACACAATAAATGTAGTAGAACCAAAATCAAGCGTAACATATCCATATTCATATGTATGATGAATAGATATATACCACATGGGACAAACATGGATGTGTGCCACACAGATTCCCTTTCAAGAAAAGAGGGTAACTAGCTGGTAGTCTCCCATTAACCCCTTCATGTCCACCTTAGTTTTTGAGCCAAGGTCACACTATTTTCGAGGTGAGCTAGTCAATAACTAAGACAGTAGAACAAGAACCTAGACATTTCCACCCAAGTGTGTTTCCTTTAGCAGATGATCTTTGCTCCTGTGCTCCCCTTTGGGCAAGCAGAGACTTGGTTTGATGTGCATGGCTATTGCATGGCTTCCCCGCTCCACCCTACTACTCTTTTAGCTTCCATGGATGTTACTCTGTAATAAACTTTCTGTACTCCTAATTGTTACTATGTCTGTTTCCTAAGGTCAGAGCCCAGCCGCCATTGTAGAGTTGTAGAACTCACCTTACATTTTTGTTTTTCATTCTCTTTCTCAATTTCTCACCAGAAATGTAAGAATTTAAGAGAAAATATAGTATAATTCCATCTTCTTTGGAAAACTGCTATTAGTGCTCATCTTCCCTGGGCCTTCTGCTTTTATGAAGGTAGTGAGACCAGTTTCTATAAATACACCTATTCTTTGTTGGGCTAAATTTCAGTGCTGCAAAATGAGGGTGGGAATTTGCAGACCATTAAACTCAAATTTAAGCACTGTCTTGTTCTTTTCATTAACAAAGGAAAATCCAGGCTGCATTTCCACCTCACCTCGATAAAATAGACTGCTGCCATCTAATTGGTCATTTTAATAAAAGAAAGTGACTTGTAATCATATAATCTTCAGCTATTAAAAAAATGTTGCTTCAGTAACCATTATACATGCTTGCTCTAATGAACTCTCCTAGATCTCTATGTGCTGGGAGATTCATTTGGATCATTTAAAGTTAATTCTATGAACCTTTAAACATGCAAAATGATGTTAGTACCCTATCCTATGGCTTTTAAACTTAAACTAGGGCTGAAATGGTTTTTATTAGGTCACTTGGCTCAAATATGAAGTTTTTAATTACCAAGTACATGCTATATAAAGGGGAAAAGAGATTAAATGCTGCTTTTATTGAGTAAGATAAGATTATTTGTAGCTTCAGTTGGCTAACTGTTGCAAAATTGAAGACTGTAACAGCAAAAGACTCAGGAAATACTTCTATATCTGGGATATTTGTATTCTCTAGTTTTCTAAAACCATTATGGAATTTCCAACATCCCCATTTTAAAAAGCTAGATCTGAAGTCAACGTATCTACATTTATATCATAGCCCTGTTACTCATCTGTTGGAAAAAAATGGCATTGTTTAATTTCCCTTAGATTTGGTTTCATTTGTTCTACAAAAACCTTGTGATTACCAAATGAGAAGGTACAAATGAAAGCACTTTGTAAGCTTAACAAGGTTTATATTGACATCAAGTAATATTACTATTTTTATGCTATCAAATCTAGAAAACAGAACTTATTTTGTGAGAAGTTATACAAGGAAAATGAGACAAACATGTTACTTTCAAGACACCATCATTACTTCAACCACAATCAGTGTGGACAGCTTGGAAGGGAGTAGAGTGATGTGATTCACATCTATTGTTTTCTGTGTATTTGAGCTTTGTCTGTCATGGAGTATGCAGTCAGACTTTCATCTTCGCACCATATTTATTTGCTAAGTGACCGTGTATCTCTAAATTTGAAATGTGTGTGTGTGTGTGTGTGTGTGTGTATTTACATGTATTTGTTAAGAACTTTTTGGTTTTTGTATAAGGTACTCTTGCTCACACACATGCACGCGTGCACACACACACACATTCAGTCTTCTCCTTTTCTTCTTTTTCTCTCTAATGTTTGGTTAGGAAATGTTACTTGTATTGAGTCCTGTATGGTCATATGTGAAAAATTACATAATGAGAAGACCCTTTCATGACATAACTTGAACCAGCATTGTTCTCTCTCACCAGAGCTGCCTTTTCCTCTAAGTATCCTTGTGCATGGTGGAGCTCACTCATTTGTCTTGCTGTAGCATTCTTCTGCAGAGGAAGTCTAATTTTATTAAGAAAGGGAGAGACAGGATGTTTTCTGAGATGCACCTTTGCCAATAGGAATGTAACATGCAATGTATAGGGTCTTGTATTAAAAATATCATTGGATGAGCTGCATAGGCCATTACATCCAAACACATTTCTGTTCAAAACAATGTATAATTTTGAATACCTACTATGTGCAACAAGTTTTAAATTGTTAATATTCCATTGTAGTTACTCAAAAAAGGGGAAAAAGATAGTCATCCTTTTGTTAATGCATTAAATTTTCTCTGAATCTTTTTTTTTTTTTTACTATTTTTTTTTTTTTTTAATTGGGGTGACATCTGTTAGCAAGGATTACATAGGTTTCAGGCATACACTTCTACAGTGCATTGTCAACTTGATGTATAATCATTTCACCACCTAATGTGACTTCTCTTTCCATCACCTTATTCTCTGAATCTTAAAAAACAAATCAATATACAGTAGACTCTGTTAGCCAGAACTCAAGCACCTGATGTTATCTTGCCAGTTGCTTGAGTTCTGCTTAACAGAGAGTCTACTTATGTTTATCTGGTATCTACCAATCCCCAGGAGTGCTGGTTAAATGAGAGTCTGCCTCCAAAATTCCCATTAAAGCTTCTTAGAACTAATTACTCTTAATTGTTTGTTGTGAATCCTTTCTCTCTCTCTCTCTCTCTCTCTCTCTCTCTCTCTCTCTCTGTGTGTGTGTGTGTGTGTGTGTGTGTTTCATTAGTCTGTTCAGGTTGCTGTAACAAAATACCATAGACTAAATGCATTTAACAACAGACATGGAAGACATTTATTTCTCACAGCTCTGGAAGGTGGAAAGTATAAGATCAAGATTCCAGCCTTTTTGGTTCCTGGTGAAGGCTTTTTTTCTGGCTTATAGGTGGCTGCCTTCTCGCTGTATCCTAAAATGGTAAAGAGAAGAGGTCTCTTTCTCCATTCCTTCTAATAAAGCCACTAATTTCATCATGAGGGGCCCACCCGCATGACCTCATCTTACCCTAACTACCTTCCAAAGATCCCATCTCTAAATATCCCAGTAGGGGTTAGGACTTTACCACATGAATTCTAGGGGGACACAATTCAGTTTACAGTGTGTGTATTTGATCTATAAGCACATGTATGTAAAAATCTATGGGTGTGTGTATTTGTGTAACAATTTGAATCATACGATAGAAGTTGTAAAGCATTGTGATTTTTCACTGGAATAATATGTTTTAACAGACCATTTTTTAGAGCAGTTTTAGGTTCACAGAAAATTGTGTGGGAAGTGTACAGATTTCTCATATATCCTCTGTCCCCATACGGGCACAGCCTCCCCTGTCATCAACATCATTGATATCAAATATATCAACTATATTAATATCAAATAGTATTATTTTTTCTATGTTATCAAATCTAGAAACAGAACTGACTTATTTTGTGAAAAATTATGTAAGAAAAATGAGACAAACATATTACTTTCAAGATGCCATCATTACTTTAACCACTCACTATCACCTTAGACAGCTTGGAAGAGTGGTACATTTATTACAATTAATGAACTTACATTATTATCACCCAGAGTCCATACTCTAAATGTGGTTCACTCTTGATCTTGTACGTTCTGTGGGTTTGGTTAACCGAAACAACCATATAGTTTTGTTTATTATTATTCTTTTTGAGTTATTTTCTATATGAATACCTACTTTGTGTTGTTACATTTGTATTGATTAATACACCCTTTTAATTCCTGTGCTTTTAAGTCTTAGGCTTAAAAATTGACATCGATGTAAATATTTCCCTTGTGATTTTGTGATCTTAACCTTGTCAAAAATTACAAGTATGTACTTCATTCCATTATTCATTCCTGTTGATAGTTGGCTTTTTTCCTTACTTATGACTAGGAAGTTGGTTTTAAAGTTCACAACTTCCTAGAAAAAGTAACATAAAGATACTTGTATATGGCTACAAGTGTTCTGTTGCTTTCTAGCTGTGTGACTTTGAATAAGTTCAGAGCTTAACTATGCCTTGTTTTTCTCATTTGTAAAGTGAGTCCAAATAATACATCTATCTTTTTTCCTAGAGTATGATGACAGCCAACCCCATAAAGCATTTTGAGCCTTTAAACAATTATACAGCATGTAGTATGTGCTCAATAAACAACATACATTTCTTAATTTAAAAATATTATTAAAAAATGCTTATTTAACATGTTTAACATATTTTAAATGTTAGATATATGGTTACATTAATATTATATGGTCTGAGATCCACAAACTAATTGCTCACCCAAAAGATGATACAATAATTTCAGCAAAAGAAATGAAAATCAAGCGATATTAAAGCTGTTTTTCTTTTCTGTTAACACTAAAGTAAAAGATGAATAGACCTGTCATGGATGACTCAACTTTCCCCATTAATCAGAGCTTTCCATTGACTCATTTGGTAGCTAACAGCTATTTTCTGAATATTTACAGAAGGCAGTGCATAGATGACCCACAGAAAATATCATCCTGAGAAGATGCCATGTAAAAATGCAATAGACCATTAAGAGTTTATTGTACTTAGCAAAAAATATAACACTCCCAGGGCTGTATCTTTGCTGGTGAGAAAACAGCAAGTCTTTATGCCTAAAATGCTGACATTCTAGAGAGATGGATGTCTTCTTTCAAAGTTCCCCTGAATGAGCCATGAAGAACAGCATTAGCTGACCCTCAGGGTATGTTTGACTTTGCTACACAGAGCAACAAGTGTGACCTCAATTCTATGATAATCAATGAGATTTATGATCTGATTATAAAAGGCAAAAAGCAGAAAATGCATTAAATGCTAATAGAATCCACAATAAAAACCTTATTATAAATATACATATGTATGTACTGTCAACCTGAAAATCTAGGCAATAATTAGGAACAAAAAGTGTTCATTTGGATTAAAAGAATTGCAATTTGGGGAGTACAGATTCAGGTAGAAACCCAAATAGTGTTTCCTTCCCATCCCCTGCAAGAGAGGGGCTCATACTTTATATGGGAAAAAGGAAGGAAGATGAATAGAGAATTGCAATTTGGGCAGTACAGATTCAGGCATAAGCCCAAACAGTATGGTGTCCCCTCTCCCTAGGGTTTTTATGGGGAAAAGGGGAGGGAGATGAGGTAAGTTGTGTTGAAGAGTTCACTGGTGTTAGATGAGGTAAGGTTATATTTGTACTTCATAGATTGGCTTGAGATTTGGTGGTGTGAGTATTGTGTATGGGTTTAATATGATTTCATATCCACTTATTTATGAACTAAGTGAAGTTATTTGTATCCACTTGTTTATGTCAAACACACACACACACAAATAGTTGTTTTTAGAAGCCAAGGTGTTTAGATATAAGAATGAAGTCAGTTGTGTCAGGATATATCACCCTATCTGTTGTCATTGATAAGCACTGAGCAGTCCAGCTGCTGGGGGGCCCCACTGGGGGCTTACTGATAAAAACATGTGGAAAAGCAGCTGTGGCAAGGGATAATTAGGTTATAAATACTGTGAATTTGTGAGGACTACTTGAGAATTTTTTTTTTTTTTTTTGCTTTTTGGTATGTGGGTAGCTCCCTGGCTGGGAATCGAACCCAGGCCGCAGCGCTGACAGCGCCAGCTGCTGAAGCCTCAAGCCACTACACCACCAGGGAACTCCCCTACTTGAGAATTTTGATTTGGCTAAGGCACACCTTCCTGACCTAAATAGCTTTCTGAAGATCTTGAGACATTTGCTCTGCCAAGGCCGAGGCAACTCTTTAGTTGGCAATGGTGTTAAACCATGTAAAGTTCCCTGGAGTGAAGACCCTCAGAGCAGCCTAACCTTCCCACCGACACTAGCACCTCTGTTCCCTAGTAACATGCTCTAGCAATTGTGACTTTCATTTTTGTACTAGCAGCTGAAAGTGGGCTCCCAATGGGTTAAGCCAGCTCCCCTGAGAAGCCATCTGGTAGAAAAGGTATGCCTCTAAACTTGGACTTTATTTCCTTTACCTCTGCTTGTCTGGGACAATACTGCGATTAATCTGTCATTTGTTTGGAGTATGTTCTCTATTTTAATATGGCTCCACTCATATCATCTTTTAAAGCACACACACACACGGATGCATTTTAGCCTTCATTGTATGACTTGTTTTGATTTGGAAATGACTGAAAATGATGAAAAAATATATTTTAAAGTAAATCATGGCCTATTCCCCTTCTTGATTCTTCTAATGATCCTGAAACTTTTCTTAAAGTTGCTTTTTTTTTTTTTTTTTTGGTTAAGAAGAAAATCTGATTTATACATAATTATTTTATGGTCAAGCAAAACTTTATGTTCCTCTACAACCATCTAAAAGAAACTGGGATTTCCTCCAGGAGCTATCCTGGCTTCATTAATTTTAAGACTACCTTCAACTGCACACATCATGGTTACCTAAGAAGAATTCTGATACCATAAGTATAGATAAAATTTCTATCGACTATTTAGGCATTTGATATTTTCCCAAAAAAATCATAGGAGATGTTTCCTGAAATTCTAGGGACAGATGCAAAATTGAACACATTCAAGGATGGGTGATTTTGCTTAGCAATAGTTTATATAAAAAATATTTGAGTATATTATTGATCAGAAATTGTTTCCTTAGGGCAACATGGATGGATCTTGAGATCATTATGCTAAGCAAAATAAGCCAGACAGGAAAAGCCAAGAACTACATGATTCCACTCATATGTGGATATAAAATTAAAAGCAACAAAGAAACAAAACTCATGGACACAGTCAATAGTTTAGTTGTTACCTGAGGGTAATGGGGGAGAAGGGACAGTGACTCAATATATGGTGATGGAAAGAGAACTGACTAGGTGATGAACACGTAATGCAACATGTAGACTATGTATTGTAGAATTGTACACCTGGAACCTATGTAAGTTTTACTAACGAATGTCACCCCAATAAATTTAAAAATAAAAAAATAAAAAATAAAAATAAGTTGTTTGCAGCTGGAGTTAAAAATAATAAAATAGGATTTCAATAATATAATTTGTGACTTAGAGAAAATCAGAAGTTGAAATTTGGGTTACTACCAAAATAGCTTATAGTCTAAGAACTTTAGTCTTGTATCCACAGAACTTGGGGGAAAAGAGCTAAGAAAAAATTTCTTTCTTTGGAGATTTTCATTTTATAGAATTTTAGGATTTAATGGAGCCTGGGCATCATCAGGGCCCCACCCTGCCTCATTATGAGACCCCCTCAAAATCTCCCATGGTGTTTTTGTCCTATGGTCATCCAAGCTCTGCTTTAACACCCAGCTGTTCCATCCACTCTTGGCCAAGTTGTTCTCACTAATTATTTCTGAATCTGCCTCTGAATAGGAGAGAAGATTTGTTCCTTTTGTTTACTGATAGCTTTTTGTATAATAAAACTATTGTTTTCCCCGGGCTTTTCTTGCTCTGGCTAAGCAGAGTTATGTAGGCAGGTTTTGGAGCCCAGTTGAGATAAAATTCCTCCTTGCCTTCAAAGTTGTGTGACTTTATTGAACCTTTCTAATCTGCAAAATAGCTGCAAAGCAACTGACCTTATACATCTTCTCTGAGGATTAAATGACAATACAGGCTCTCAACAGATGTTAGCTACTCTTTTTATTCTCTTCAACCATTCCTTCTGTAACTTAGATACTTAAGAGCGGGAACGCTGGAATAGATCCAACTAAGTTTGATTTGAATCAATTTTTTTTTTTTTAAGGTCAGTGTTAGAGAGGGGGCATCAAATATATGGTGATAGAAGCAGAACTAATTCTGGGTGGTGAGCACACAATGCAACACATAGACAATATATTGTAGAATTGTACATCTGAAACCTATGTAATTTTTACTAACCAGTCTCATCACAATAAATTTAACAATAAAAATAAAAAAATTAAAAGGTCAATGTTAATCTATAAATTTCTGGAAGTGAGAGTTGAGAGATGGGTGAGGGGGATAGAGAGAGAGAGAGAGGGAGGGAGGGAGGGAGGGAGAGAGAGAGAGAAGGAGGAAGGGAAGGAGAGGTGTGTTTATGTGGTGGAGTCACATTTTAATGGCATCTCAGGCTCTGGCATTTTACTGCCATTAATTTTCTATTACATTACTCTTAATAGGTTATGGCACTTCCCTTATGTCTTCTGGAGTCAATCTAAACATGAAACTCAGCCCCTTTTTGATTATATACATCCATACATACACATACATACACTCCAAGTCTCTGACTATGTAGCCACTTTAATAAAGCCTTGGGACATTAAAAGGGCTTTACTTCACAGCATATGGAAACTTAAAATTGAATATATGATGTTTTCACTCTAAAACATTTGCTCTGCATTCATATCTTTGTCTCTGTCATCTCTTTTTTGGTCTCCTTCCTCTCTCTCAGAAGCCACCAAAATTCCTTTGAGGAGAGTTTCTCTCATTAAGATTCAATTGGTTAGAATTTAACAGTACTAGTGACAGGTATTACAAAAATGATTTGGCTCTAATTAATAAATTTCTCTTTTTGGTGTCTTATCCCTTCATAACGTTCAATAACCAAATAATATAATCCTACGGAGAGCTTTCTGCATTGCCAATTTGAGGAGGCACTGTAGCTATTTATGGAAGATCTTTAAGCAAGAACAATTTTTATTGCTTTCAAATCACTTGCAGATGTATCCAATATCTTTTTAATTGCCAAAAGACCAAAACTAAGATATGACACTTGTTATAGCCATCTGTTTAATGCTTTGTTGAGAAACTTCATGCTTCTCGAGTTTTTTAGAATTATTTTTGTGTCCAAACATCTGCAAAGGTTAAGTCTTAAAAATTATTGTCTTCATGGGAGTTTCCTGATGGTGTAGTGGCTTAAGGCTTCGGCGTTGGCGCTGTCAGCACTGTGGCCTGGGTTCGATTCCCAGTTAGGGAGCTACCCACATACCAAAAAGCAAAAAAAAAAAAAAAAGAAAAATTATTGTCTTCGTAAGTACCTAAGTACAGAAGGGTAGCAGGTTTTGCCACCCCAAAATGGTTTTTTTGTGTGCATGTCTTAAGGATTATTTTGAGCAAAAGGCAACCAAAACTGAGTAGATTCAAGAAAAGCTATCCCCCCCACCTCCACCCCCTTCAACTACCATAATTTTCATTGGAAAGCGGGCCTGTACCAGGAAGAGAACTATTATCAGGGATCCCTTTTTCCCTAAGAAACATATCTGCATAATAGGGCAACCTCTGTTTTCTGAGCACCTTCTCTCCCTTCCTGTGAATGGCCTTCCTCCTCTGTATATCCCCAGATTTCTATTCTTTTCTTAGCTCAGGGTGATATATTAGCCTCAGTTACCTGGCTACCTTTTGAGTCTCCTGTCTTTGGGGCCTCCTAAATATGAAATTAAATGTTTTTTTGCCTGTTAATCTGTTTTATTTCAATGTGATTATTAGACTAGCCAAAGAACCTAGAGAACCTAGAAGGGTAGCAGGAAAATTATTTTTCCTTCCCTACAAGTGTTGTTTTTTGGGGGGTAGGGTGGGGAGAGACTTCAAAATAAGCATTTATAACTTTCAAAAAAAAAAAGAAGACACCCAAACTTGAATAAGTAAGTAAACAGTGAAGTCATTCCTAGTTGATGTTTAAATTAAGATTTGGGTTATCCTATGTGTGGACAAAAAATGGGCCACATACTAAAACTCACAAGCTCAAGGGAGGCCAGCATGGGGCGCCCTACAAACTCAGAGACCAAAATTAACCACATAGGATATTCTGAACATAAAAATTTCTAACTCAAAGCAGGTCATGGTGGGTAGTCACATCCTCGGTCTGTAGCTTCCCTGACAGCGGTCAATCCGGTTTGGCTCAAATAAACTCATTAAAGTTCTCTACAGGTTTAACATTTCTTATGTCAACTTGTTTTCCATATAGAAATTTTTTTCTTTCCATGCTGAGTAGGACTGTGGCACCTATTATATGATTATCTGTACTACTTTATTTTATTTGTTTTAAGACTTTTTTTTTACACTTGAGTGTCTCTGAAACTGGAATGCATTTTTATAATCTGTAGAGTCTGGTACCTGCTATTATCAGCCATGCATCAGAGAGAGGCTGTCATTGTGTATGTGGACATATATTTAGTCGTCGCTGTACCTATGGTTACCCCTGCACTGGAGTTGAGTGCATTGCTGGTGCTACACATTTTTAGCTTAATTGAGATTTAAAATATCTAAAATATCAATCTGTGATTTTGCCTTTTTAAAAATCTGTGAAGAAAAGCAAAGGAAACAGAGCAGTGAGGCCTAATTTTGATATTAACAACTATTTGTCATTGCAGTAATAACCATGATTGTATTATTTTCTTTGAAAACAAATCCAAGGGCTTTGTGGAAACTCACAAGTGTAGAGACTTATAAGATGAACTTGTGTTATGTTTTATTACCAAACTATTTTCAGAATGATTGCATCTTTACTTTGATGTAACTGAAGAAAGCGGAAATTGTTGAAATCTTCAGATTTGATTTTTTAAAATTTCAAAGCAAGCAGAGACTGGTGTCAGCTATTGTGAATAATGATGGTGGAGTGCTAATATCGCTTTCAGATGTTAATTTCAGTTCTTTTAGGTAAATACCCAGAAGTGGGATGCCTGGGTCATATGGTCATTCTATTTTTAAGTTTTTTGAGGAGCCTCCGTAGTGTTTTCCATAGCAGCCGCACCATTTTGCCTTGCACCAGTAGTGTGCAGGCATTCACATTTCTCCAGATTCTCACCAATGCTTAGATCTACTGTGGTTTTGATAATAGCCATCCTAGCAAGTTCAGCAGTGCACTGTGGTTTTGATTTGCCTGTCCCTGGTAATTAGTGATGGTGAACACGTTTTCATATGCCTGTTGTCTGTTTTATATCTTCTTTGGAGAAATTTTTATTTAAGTTCTTACCCTATTTTTAAATCTGGCTATTAGTTTTTGTGAATTAATTTTAATGAAACCGAATTTACTGTGTTAAGGATGTTTTCAACTTATTTTGTTAAACAGGAGAACTACAATACATAGAAAAACACTTTAGTTGCGTTATTTGCCTCCTCCTGAACTTTCCCCCTTTATTGGCTCTTAAGTCAGAATGGTCTGAAGTAAAAACGAGTAAGGGCTCTGTCGTCAGAAAGTCTGTCTTTCTAATACTTTCTAATTGTGATCCTGAACAAGTTGGTTGCTTTCTCAGTCTTAGTTTGTCATCTGCATAAGTATGACAACAACAATGAACTCATTGGATTGTTAGGAGGTTTAAATTAGCTAACCAGGGACAGTGCCCAACATTGGCTAAGTTTAATACAATACAATCTTGAAAGTGAAATTCCTTTTCCAGCCTATTTTTTACTTTGCCTGTTCAGGTTTTTCATAGTCCAGTTGACATTTAGTTAAGCTTTTTGCAATGTTTTTTGTCCGTAGCCTATTATACAATTTCTTTCACATCTAAGTCCTAAGGTTAGATGTATTCCTTCAGAATACATAGCTCACCAATGCAAGATTCCTTAGCCAAGCTCGACGCAGCCATTATTTTTATGTTTTTCTAAACAACACAATTTTAGAATTCTCTTCTTGAAATGGTAAGAGAAACCAAAATCAAAGTTTTGAAACATGACAAATTTCTGTGGCAAAGATCTTAAGAAAATCTTTACATGTTAAAAAACAAAAACAACAGTGTTTTTGGAGATAATTGCATCATTTCATAGGATCACTAACCAACTCTTGATTTTTGTGAGAGTAATTTTTTAGTTTGTAGATTAACATTGTCCTTTATTTCTCCGTCCTTATTTTGTCTGCCTCTTGGCTATTTTTACAGCTCATTAGTGCCTTCATCAGAGGCTAGGAAAGGGAAATAAAAAAAAGATGAAACTCAAACTCAGGCAGTACCTATGCAACATAAAATGGACCTTCAGGGATGAAAGAAAACCCATCAGGTTGGCTATGGGGGTCTTAATGACTGAATTATACTCACTATTTGATTTGAGACTGTTATCCACACAGTGCTGGTCAGCTACTTAAACTCAATTTTCTTCTTGAAATAGTTGATTGGTACTCATTACTACAGTGACATCCATCAAGCAGTGAGGCCATTGAGGATACTGAGTGATCGCCTTCATCTCTGACTGGTGGGCAGGTGTCTCCATATAGCTTTCAACCTCGTCTTGGTCTGTATGCTGATTCACTTACTATTCTTATCCCATATCTGCCTGTTAGGTCTTAGCATGTCATAGCAACTTCAAATTTAGTACCAACCTGTCAGAAACACTGGTATCCTACGAGCCAAAATAGCTAGTGACTTCAAGGACATAGGAAGATCTGACCTCACTCACTTTTGGGCCAGAATGAAGGAAGGATTGGTGTATATTTTTGAATAATCTGTTCTGTTTAAGGTTGGCCACCAATAGTTTTCCATTTTTTTCTGAGATTTGTTTTTCTATAAAGGTCATAGTCCTTGTCAAAAATATAATCTTCACAAAAAACTGATTTGTTTTTCTAAACATCAAAATTCAGTTTATTACAACCAGTTACATCATCTATATATATCTTAGTGCTGTATTTTGTTAATACTTTCTATTCACAGATTTGGTTGTGAAGCTATGAATGTCTGTGGATTTCAAGTAAGTCTGCTTTTACTTCTGATAGCATGAGAATTAAGAGTAGGATGTAGTCAGTTGAATTGGGTATATAAACAAGTTATTGTGTAGAAGCAGCATTAAACTCTTGGCCAAAGTTCTTTTCTATTGTTAAACAACATGAACTTCGATAAAGCTTCTAAAACACCTATATATGAGGGCTGTCCAGAAAATAATCCAATCATAAATGCTTCTTTCATATTACATGACTGGATACTTTCCAGATAGCTCTGTATTAAATGTTTCTTTTAAATTCAGTGTCTCGAAGTGAGCTTTGCTCCCCTAGAAATAGGAGAGAAAGAAGCTGCTAGAAACTCCTAGTCAGACACTTGTTGGTATTTCATTTTCTATTGTTGGCTTAATATTGTTTATTATACTTGCAAATCTTATTCAGGTTCCAAAAAAAAGAGTACACTTGAAAACTGCAATATTAAATATTGGAAACCCACCACCACCACCACCTTGACTGAAATCACCACAATTGCCCTCTAAATGTTGGAATGACCCTTAGTAAGGAGAAGTTGGAGTAACCATGGTAGAAGTACTTTCTGGCTAGGCTCCTTTTTACAACATTCAGACTGAAAACATTTATGACAGGGCATGCTGATAAGGCAGAGAAATGGGATTAGGAGGAAAAGAGAGGGACAGAAAATTAATGAGGAATTTGTATAGAGAGCACAGAACAGTAGAGCTATAGTTTCCTACATTTAGGGCTGTATGAATATGCTCTATGTCCTGCAGTAGGAGAGGGGTAAGCCAGTTGCTGAGAATCTGACCTTCTTTGAATATCTCTTTATTATTATTATTTTTAAAGGAATTAGGCTGAAAAGGAAATGTGTGAGGGAAGTTGGCAAAGTGTAAAATTCATTTCACATGCATTACTGGGTTTCGAGAAACTAGCTCATAGATTTGAAAGGGCAAGTCACTGTACGTATGAGGAAGAATGACGGAGCCTTCAGGACATCGCGGTGGCAGACAAAAATCCCATTGTGAAAACTTGTGACAGTAGTGAAATTAATTAGCTCTCTCCTCCAACTGTGTGAGGCTATGCAGCAAGAGTTGGAGCTGAGAGACGCTCCCCAGCAGGGGCATCGGCTTCGGAAGGGAACAGGAGGGACGGGACTTTTCTCTCACTGAATTGTCACATTCATGTAAAAAAGAAAATGGATGGAAACAGCAACAGCGGCGACAACAGCTCTATTTTCCCATCTTGAGCATTTAATTTAGATCTTAGGTTACGCTTTAAAAATGATATATAGCAAATTAATTCTCTTACCAGACAACAGCCAGACTGTAATTAGTTAGATGAGTCAGAAAGGGGTTCTGTTCTATAATCAACATGACCTTTATCATTTATTAGGTTGTTTATCTGCTTAAAATTTTTTTTTCAGTAATATTTTTTTAACTACATGGGTAAATACCTTTGTAGGCTCTATTAATTGATTTTTAAAGTCACGTTCAGAGTTCCATGTCATGCGTTTACAAAGGTCAGGAATGTTTTGCACATAAATGGAATGGGGAGGGGGCCGGTATTCTATAAATAATATTTCTGATTTTAAAAGGTCATATGAGAAGGAGGAAAAAATTCATCTTTTGTACTTTGTGCGTCTCGTCTCAAACATATTATGTGTGTTGTAAATAAGTCCTTTGGCAACATACCATATAATATGCTTTTCTTAACACTGACATTTCTCCCTCTGTGATCTGGATTGTACTTAACTAGGCTAGAAGGAAGGAGTATGCCACATATGGCTCAGCAATTGATGTACGTCTGATTAGGGAGATCGTTAGGACCATGAGACTTTTAGAGTTGGGAGCCATGTTAAAGATGAGCTTAAATACCTTCTTTTTCCAAAGGACATACGAAGACCAGGCATGTTACACGACTTGTTCTAGTAAGAGAACTAGTGATGTCAGTGTGGAACTAGAACCTAGGTACCTCGGGTCCTAATTTCATATTCTGTATAATGCAATCTCAATGAGCTACCAGAAGCACTTGTTTTAGAAGGAAGGTCTTCACATAGCTAATTGTAAAAAATAAAGTCCCAATTAGAATTAATTTTATTTTATTCATATTTATGTTAAATAAATCTTTATTGAGGTATGATATAAATACAGAAATAATGCATGTATAATTTGATGAATTATCACAAAATAAAAACATTTGTGGAACCAATACTCAGTTCATGAACTAGAATATCACCTGCACCTTAGAAGCTTACCCTTGGGTCCTTTCTCTGTCACTACTCTTACCTCCTCCTCAGAGACAGTAATAATCCTGATTTTTGTCACCATATATTGTTTTTTGCCTGTTTTTGAAATATGTGTGCGTGTGCGTGTGCGTGTGTGTGTGTGTGTGTGTATTCATTCTTCTGGTCTGGCTTCTTTTTTCTCAAGATCTCATCTGTAAGATATATTAGTGTTGTTTCACGTAGTTTGTTCCTTCCCATTGGTGTATGGTCTTCTTGTGTATGAATATGTCGCCACTTACTTATCTGCTCCAATATTAATGAAAAATCGTGTTGTTTCCAGTTGTGGACAACTACAAATAATACTACCAGCAACATTCTGGTTCATGCCTTTGGATGCACACATATGCCATATATTTTAGGTGTATCCCCAGGAGTGAAATAGAGCAATGAAATGTGCACATGTGTAGTAAGCACTCTCAGCTTGCCCAAGTGGTTGTGCCAGTCTACGCTCCCAGCAGCAGTATTTAACTTGCTCCACGTTCAGACCAGAGCTTGGTGTTACCAGAATTTAATGTTATCTATTCTGGAAAATGGACTGTGGACCTTACTGTGATGTTGATTTGCATTTTATTGATGTCTAATTATTTTGAACACTTTTTCATATTATTTGTTTATTCTTGTATTTTTCCGTTTTGAAGTGCCTATTCAAGTCTTTTACACTTTTTCTCTTTGTTTATCTACCTTTTTCTTACTGGTGGGTAAGAGTTCTTTAGGCATTCTGAATGAGTTATTTGTCAGTTAAATACATTACAGGTATGAAATCTAGTCTGTGGCCTGACTTGTTAAGATGTTTCTAATTTTAGTGTAGTCCAAAATATCAATTTTTCTCTTGTGGTTAGTGTTCTGTGTGTGTGTGTGTGTGTGTGTGTGTGTGTGTGTGTACTCTGTTTAAAAATATTTGTTTGCCCTCAGGTTGTGAAGACATTCTCCCATGTTATCTCTTAGTAGACTTACAGTTACAACTTTGATTTTACATCTATAAGCCACTTGGAATTGCTTTTTTGTTTATGATGTAAGGTAGAAAATTGACATTCATAATATTTTCTCATAAAGATTTCCAATTTGATCAGCATAAATTTTTTTTAATTCATTTTTATTGTTAGACTTATTAGGGTGACATCTGTTAGCAAGGATTACATAGGTTTCAGGCATACAATTCTACAGTGCGTTGTCAGCTTGTTGTATAATAAGTTCAACACCCAGTGTGAGTTCTCTTTCCATCACCTTATATTTAGCTTCCCCCCCTCCTCTCCCACCTCCTCCCCTTTCTTCCCTTCCTAACCCACTGGTCCCCAAATACACATAGAACTATTGATTGTGTCCATGGGTTATTTGTTTCTTCATTTCTTTTTTCTTTGCTTTCAGTTTTATATTCCGCATATGAGTGAAGTCATACAGTTCTTTGTTTTTTCTGTCTGGCTTATTTCACTAAGCATGATGACCCCCAGGTCCATCCATTTTGTTGCAAATGGCAATATTTCATCTTTTCTTACAGCTGAGTAATATCCCATTGTGTATATGTACCACAGCTTCTTTATCCAGTCATCTGTCACAGGGACCTTTGGTTGTTTCCATGTTTTGGCCACTGTGAACAGCGCTGCGATGAACATTGGGGTACACAAGTCTTTGCAGACAAAAGGTTTTCAAGTCTTTTGGGTAGATCCCCAAAAGGGGGATTGCTGGGTCAAATGGTAACTCCATTCCCAATTTTCTGAGGAACCTCCACACTGCCTTCCACAATGGTTGTACCAGTTTGCACTCCCACCAGCAGTGTACCAGAGTTCCTTTTTCTCCACATCCTCTCCAGCACCTGTTATTCCTTGTCTTGTTGATAACAGCCATTCTCACAGGTGTGAGGTGGGATCTCATTGTGGTTTTGATTTGCATTTCCCTGATAGCTAATTGATCAGCGTAATTTCTTGACTGGCCTTTTCCCACTGCTTTATAATCCACTTTTTTCCTAAATCATATGTCCACATATGGGTGTATTTTCAAGACGGCCTATTCTGTTCCATTGGTCTCTTTGCCCTTGTGCCAATACTACACTGATTTAATTTACCTCTATTCTGTCTTTTTGAAACTCCTATTAGTTGTGTGTTGGCCTTCTCATTCCATGTTTTATCTCTCTATTTCTACATGAAGCATGCTGGGTAATTTTCTGAAATTTGTTTTCCGCTTTATTCCCCCTTCTGTTTAATTTGCTGCTAAATCATTTCATCAAGTATTCAATTATTGTTTTGAAGTTCCATTGATGTTTTATTCTATTTGTAAGACTGTATTTACTTTCTTATATCTTTAAATATGTTTATATTCTTTTAGAATTTGTTCCATTACCACTAAATTTTTTTATAATGTTAGTGTTCATTTGATGACTCTCACTTGTAATCTGTTTGTTTTGTAGGTGTAGATCTTTAGCAAGGATTTCTTTTTTCTGTGATAAACTTTTCATGACAAAAATAAATTCCTCCAAAGAGGTTTAGAGTTTGCTTTTAGTATATCATTAATCTGGAGCCAATTTTTATGTTAAGTCTCAGCTTTCTGGGCCACATGCCAATGCAAACCCAAAATCCATGTTAGGTCAGACCCAGGATTTCTCAATGTTTTTTTTTTACCCAGAACCCTCACATTCATAGACCTTATCATTCCCCAAAGAGTAGGGAATGAAGGTCAGGTGTGCTCCTGGTAATAACACATGTACAATATTCCAAAAGGGAAATGTATAACATAAATACAAAATGTCATTGTGAGGCAAAGATGTGGAGAAAAGGGACCCTTGTACATTGTTGGTGGGAATGTAAACTGGTACAGCCACTATGGAAAGCAGTGTGGAGGCTCCTCAAAAAATGAAAAATAGAATTATCATACGATCCAGCAATTCCTTGTCTGGGTATTTATCTGAAGAAAATGAAAACACTGTCTTGGAAAGATTTATGCACCCCCGTGTTCATTTACAATAACCAAGATATCGAAACAACTTAAATGTCTATTCATGGATGGACATAGATAAAGAAGATGTGGTATATATATACATATACATATATATGTATGTGTGTGTGTGTGTATATATCTATATATGTATATATATGTATATAATGGAATCTTATTCAACCATAAAACAGATGGAAATCTTGCAATTTACAACAACATGGATGGACCTTGAGAGCATTATCTAAGTGAAATAAATGAGGCAGAGAAAGACAAATATCATATGATCTCACTTATATATGGAGTATAAACAAACGAAGAAATGAAAAAACCAAGCTTATAGATAAAAATAATAGATTCCTGATTTCCAAGTTGGAGGGGTAGAGATTAGGCGAAATAGGTGAAACCTCCAGTAACAAAATAAGTAAGTCATGGGTATGTAATATACAGCCGAGTAACTATACTTAATACTGTATTGTATTTGCAAGTTGCTAATGGAATAGATCTTAAAAGTTCTCATCACAAGAAAAAAAATTTTTGTAACTACATATGGTGACACATGTTAACTAGACTTGTGATTATTTCGCAGTATAAATAAATACCTAATCATTATGTTGTACACCTGAAACTAATATAATGTTATGTGTCAGTTATACCTCAATTAAAAAGTCATTGCTTTTTATTTTATATAAAGTTGCTATTCATATAGTTCAATACATATAACGTTGCAGTACTTAATGACATATTATTGTAACAATTGTAATAATGAATTGAAAATTGAATTGAAAAAACTGCAAGGGAAATCTTTGCCTTCTGAGGTAGTCTGCCCATAGCATATTGATATTGAAAGAAGCCATATTTTGCTTTTTTCCTATTTACGTTTTATATTAAGCTCTCCTTTGCTTAATAGCAGAATGGAAACTGCTAAACCTGCATGTCTGATGCACAGGAAAATGCACAAAGTCACTTAAGCCAGTGCTTCAGTGACTGTGTATTGAGCCACCCAAATGAACCAGGAAGTTTTCCTCCTGTTGCCTCTGTTAGCTGCTCCATAAACTAAGTCTCATTATGTACACTTAAAGGCACATACACAGCACTTCGTGCATTGTGCACGTTCAGATCAATAGTCAAAAAGATTCTAGGCTTGGAAAAGAAGCAGATAATGAGAGGGAAAAAAAAATCAAGGAGAGCAGAGTTGGAGTTAATTCATCTTTGTTAAGAATCTTCATTGCAAAAATATTGGCAGCACAGGCCGTGAGATTCTAGCTGTGGATGAAAGGAAGAACTAAAAATGAATTGGACTGGGGGGAATAAAAAGCAAGCAGAACATTCTCATCTGACTGATCGCATTTCCTCATAGAGCTGCATATCTAAGATTCTCAACTTGCTCCTCGACAGAATTGGAAACATGGAGAGATGCAAATTACAGGTACAATAAGAATGAAAGCAGGTCCAACAAAAAGCTTTATTTTCTTTAAGAGAAATATCTCTGCATTTCTTACCTCCTAATTCAGTTTTTACTTCTATTACAGTTCATACAATCCTCGCAACGACGGTAGTACAAAAACATTAGGCCTCCATGCATGCTAAGGTGTCAATGAGAATCTTTGTGTTCTGTATCACCTGAATTTAAATGTTGCCTCAGTTACGAATTGCCTTGAAGTGAAAATCGGCCTGATGAAAGTTGAGAGTACTTTTGCACTGAAGAATATTACATTAAATTTGTTAAAATCTCAGAATGCTCATATTATTCACATATAAAATGACAGAGTGAAATTTTGATTTTATTTCGTCTGTATCCTTTAAAAAGTATCGATTAGCTTTCTCCTAGATCCACGTGAGTTTTCTGTAGGATGAGCTATGATGAGTATTGGCGCACATATTAGGTAAGGAGGACATACAAAGTTGGCTTCATTTGCTCTAGGCGTTGGTAGGTGTGGGGTAAAACTTGCCCAAGCAACAGCAAGAAGACCCACATTCCAAACCGTTTCCCATTTGCCTGTCCCAAAATACTCGCTCTGGTTAAACTGGTGAACACTCTTGTCATTGCTACAGTTCCACTCTCAATAGGAAAACATTTAATGTTGCTTCAGATTGTGTTTGTCTATTTAATGCACCAAACAAATTAAATCAAAGAGAATATGGGAACTGCCCAGAATTCTCCAAGTATTTCTAGCCATTCTTAATTTGTCCAAGTGCTGAAAGTAATTCATCCTGTAGAGGTAATAACTAATTCAAATATATAAGGCCAGATGTATAACTGGGTTGGATCTTGACTACATTTAATATTTTTAAAATTTTATATTTTATCCTGGAAGATTTGGCTCTTTACCTAATCAGAATGATACAAGATGGAAGTCTAACTGAAATTTGCCAACTTATGACTTAAGTTTCTATTTTTTCTTTAGCTTCAGTAAAAATAAATATATTTTCATCTTAATGCCATCTGTGAATAATACCTAGCAGGTAATGTTTACTGAACACCCACTTTATAGAGAGCATTATCTTATTTAAATTCATGAAAGCTTATGAGGTAAGTTCTATTTCTGTTACATTTATTTCACATATGAGGAAACAGGCTTAGGAGTGGTGGAGCTAAGGTTTGAAATCAAGCTTGTCAAAATGCAGAAGAAATCAGGATTGCCACATATTTGGCTGTCCAAGCAGGTAGTTAGTTAATAATTAATATAGTTCTATCTGTCAGTTTATCATAGCTATCTATCTATTAATATTTGTCTATTTATCATACTTATCTATCTACCTATCTTCATCAGCATCACTATCATCTAATCTATCTATAATGAAAAAAAATAAAATGATTGTTAAGAGAATCACTTATAATAGAGTCAGGACACTGTTAGGGATGGGGGGTCTGTGCACAACTTGTGCCTTGTCCCAGAGCTGCTATTAAGTTGCTAAACTCAGCTCAAGGCTGGGCCGTATACACCCTAGAACTATTGCTGTACGGGCACAATCGGACTTTACCTCCTTGTAATTTCTGACCCTCTCTTTTGCATATTAGAACTAACCAATCCCTGATAACCTAGCCAGCAGTCGTTCACTGAAAGAATTATACTTTGTGATTTTTGCCTTTACAAATCCTGCCTTCCTTTGTTCTCTTGGGAGTGCTGTTTGGGTTGCTACCTGAATATGGCCCTCCTGGAGTCAAATCCTTTAAGATCCCAAAGTAAGCTTTTAATTTGTTTTATAGCCTCAAATATTTATTACTTGACTCTGTCTGTCTATCTATCATCTATCTATCATCCATCTATCTGTCTATATCTGTATCTATCTACATACAACTACATCTATATCTAATATTTATTATCTATCATTTACTCTCAAAGAAATTTGTACAGAAGTTGAGTCTATTTACTGTAAATTGATGTTATGTTCTTCTACCTAGGAATTTACAGGCTGCATTTATTTTTTAAAGCAAAAGAACATGTTGAATTTGTTTAGCTCTCCAAAGTTCCTTCACATGTCTCTCTTCAGATTAAATTATATAGTATCAGTTAGGATTCTTTTAGTCACAAGAGATGGAAAGCACTTGAATTGGCTTAAGCAGAAAGAACACTAGGAAAATATTGGCTTATGTAACTAAAAAAACCCTGAGATGGCATGAGGCACAGCTTGATCCAGAGACTCTGGTGACGTCATCAGGACTATATTTCTCTCTATGTGGTGGCAACCTGGCTGCCATCAATATCAGCCTTTCATGCTCTGGGGACAAGCTCTTTTCCCCTGGAGATCCACTCACATCCTAGAACTGCTTCTATTGAATCTGATGTGTCATGTGGCCATTATTTAGCTAGTCATTGTGCCTCAGGAAATGCTATTCTTTGCCTGGATCATATGCTCACTCCTATAACTGAGGTTGAGAGAGTGGGCAGTTCTGTGCAATCTACATGGACTAATGATGGACATTATTAGTAGGGCTTCAAATAGACTTTAGCAAATAATTATAAGAAGGAAGGATAGGTACTCTATGGCAACAAGCACCAAAGTTATATTACAGAGTTCTTAATAGTTCAGATATTTCGTAAGGGATACGAAATCCCTTTGTAGAAAAGTCATGGTATTTGAACAGAACCAATGAAAAAGACATGCATATCAAATACCGAATTTTATGGTAAAGTATTTGAAAATGCTAGCTTTTTACAAAATACCAGAATATGACTTTTGTGAATTAGCTATATGAATGATGGATGTTAGAAATAAGATTATCAATTATAATTGCTGACTAGAAATAAATACTTGGTCCTACTATATAGGAGGATAAGAAATTCTACATTGAACTAAGAATCTGGTCTGTCCTCCAATCCAGAATTTTCTGTGACGATCTTATATTGTACAGAAAATGAATGGCAGATACCCAGAGCATCACTTTTTAAAAATGATCTTATAGCAATGTGACTCCCATGTCAATATACTTTACAAGTTCCCAGGGTCATTAGATCCAGGATTATTGTACTTACTGCTCTGTATCTCTTTTTTGGCACTGTGAGTAATGTGTGAAATATGGGGCTGGTATGATCTACTCAATCCTCTTGCTAACTCCTTAACACAAGATTATTGGAATAGGAGTTTAGTTAGTAGGAAAATAAACACAAATTCAATAGCAGAAAAGCATGTGGAAGGTGAAATCCTTCATGTCACTTCATGCCCATGGTTTCATTACCAGGAAGCTTTCCCCTTTCTTTTCTTCCAGGAGTTTTACGGTTTCAGGTCCTACAGTCAAGTTTTTAATGCATATTAAGTTAATTTTAGTGAGTGATGTGAAATAGAGGTCTGATTTCATTCTTTTGCATTTGACTATCCAGTTTTCCCAACACCGTTTATTGTAAAGACTATCCTTGCCCCAGTGAATATACTTGGCTCCCTTGTCAAATATTAGTTGCCTGTGTATGTGAGGGTTTATTACTGAGGTCTCAGTTCTGTTCCATTGACCTCTGTGTCTGTTTTTATGCCAGTAGCATACTGTTTTGGTTACTATTGCCTTGTAACAACAGTTTAAAATCAAGAAGTGTGATGCCTCCAGCTTTGTGTTTCTTTTTCACAATTTGTTTGGCTTTTCAGGGTCTTTTATTTATTGTTCCACACAAACTTTAGGATTTTTTTTTTCTATTTCTGTGAAAAATGCTAAAGACTCTAAATAGAGATTGCATTAAATCTATTGATTTTTTGAGTAGTATGGATATATTAGCAATCTTAACTCATTCAGTCCATGAGCACAGGATATCTATCCATTAATGTCTTTTCTTCAGTTTCTTTCATCAAAGTCTTGTAGTTTTCAGTGTATAGATGTTTCACCTCCTTGATGAAATATAATTCTAAGTCTTTTATTATTTATTTTATTTGTTATTCCTTATTCAGATATTTCATTGTTAGTGTATGAAAATGTAACTAATTTCTATATGTTGGTTTTATATCCTGTAATTTTACTGAATTTGCTTATTCTAATGATTTTTTTTTTTGGCAAATCTTTAAAATTTTCTCAGTATAAGATCATATCATCTGCAAGCAAAGACAGTTTTACTTCTTCCATCTGAGTTGAACGTCTTTTATTTTGTTATTATTATTACTTTTTTCTTGCTCTGGAAAAAAAATTCAGTAGTATGTTGAATAAGAGTGGTGAGAGTGGGCACACTTCTGTTGTTCCTGACCATAGAGGAAAAGCTTTCTGTCTTTGATGATGATGTGAGCTGTGAGCTTTTCATATATAGCCTTTGATACCCAAATTGTTAGTTTTTATCATGAAAGGATGTTGAATTTTATGAAATGCTTTCTCTGCCTATATTGATATGGTCATTAAAAAAAAATCTCGCATTTATTAGTGTCGTATATCACATTGATTGATTTGCACATGTTGACTCATCCTTGCATCCCAGGGATAAATCTCACTCGATCATGGTGTAAAAACCTTTTAATGCGCCGTTGAGTTCAGTTTGCTAGAATTTTTGCATCTATACTCATTGGGGACATTGGCCTCTAATTTTCTTTTCTTGTAGTTTTCTTACCTGGCTTTTGTTTCAGGGTAATGCTGCATGGAGGGAGCGGTGACAGAAAAGTGAAACTTCCTGTTACCCACCTCAGTACCTCCAGTCCTGAATTGCTTTTCTCCAGCAGCTAGGACTTCTCTGCTGGATGCTGGACTTCCACAAAGGCTCTGGTGTCCCTGGGTGATGGTCTACGTCAGTATTCTTTGAAGGAAAGATGGTAGAAAACTCTTATTCTGTTAGGTTGAACATATCATTCTCCATTATGGAATATATTTAAGCTAAGACTTGGAAAATGATAAAAAACAACTGATTAACCTCAGAGGGGAAATGCATGTGACCAGAGTTTAAGCAATTATTGGAACCCTTGATTCAGTGTCCATAGGTGAACACTAGCCTATCAGTATTGATGCTTCCTTCTAAGGTATAAAAGTATAGGATTTTTCCTTATTAAAAAAATGGATTATGTTTATATTCTCAGTCAGTATAAATTTATTACTATTTTAAAATGAAGGAATTAACTTTTCTTCATTACCAATAGGCTTTAGTTCTCTCTGAGTTTTTGTGTGTGTTGGTAATGGTTACATTTCTATGCACTGATAATAAATACTACTCATAATACTATTACTAATAAATATCACCAATTGATTAGTATGTGCCATGTATTCTGCTCAGCACTTTTTAAGACTTTTTCTCAGCCCAGACTTCTGAACAGAAACCCAGATCTGTGTATCTAATTGCTGTCTAGACATCTTCCCTTAAGTATTTTGAAGGCATCTTAGCATCTTCGTCTCCAAACTTTCTATTCTTCTCTGTTTTCTGGATTACTGAATCTCATACTCATACAGTCAGCTCTTCAATCTTGGATCTGGACATCACATTTGGCCTGTTGTTCTTTCTCTTCACCCAGATTGATGAAACATCAAGCCCTTGTTTATAGAACTGTCTATTCCAGCCATGCAAGGGGGCCGACCCTTCTTCATCTTTGTGGCTGTCACTTGGTTTATACCTTACCTGTTCTATTGTAAAAGGTTCTTCATGGATCTCCTTGTAGCCCCTGTTGCTGGCCTCGGACCTGAGCTCCACTCTATAGCCAGAAACATGGTTTAAAATGACAATCTGTTCAGGTCATTTCTACAGAAAAAACACTTATCTTCCTATTCTCTCTCATCTGCTGTTTCCTCTCCTACTCCAAATTTTAGCATTTTTTCTGAATGTTCAGGTAGTCTGAGCTTAGAAGACACTTCTTTCAAGGGACTTCCTGGTCCCTTACAATCATTTTGGTATATTTATCATAAGTCCACAGTATATTTTACTTTTCTTGTTTAACTCCCCACAATTACGTGTAACTGACTGTCTTTCCCACAAGACATAGACTATAGGAAGGCAGGAAATGCCATCGTCTCATCATAATATTTACATTATCTAGCATAATGCAAGTGCTCCATAGATGTTTTTTGAATGAATGAATAAATCCTACACGTTTCCTCCAGTTCCAAGCCTGGACTCTTTACACTATGCTATTCTTCTTTTAGACACATTTCTATTTAATTTTTAAGTAATAAAAAGTCAATATTTGCCTCAGGGCTCCAATAGGAATACCCAATGTTTTCAATATAGACATTTATATTTTGTTTTCTTTTAGGCAATATCTCAGTTTTTCTTAGTAATAAATTTCTCAGGCTCTTTTCAAAATCCTTAGTACAAAGATTAGAGAGGAATGGATGTTTTTGCATGAAAGTGATTAAAGTACATTTTAAATAGTGCTGGATTATCAAAAGGCAAATTAAAAATGTGCTTCAGGCGAAAGATTTTGAATATTGACATTTCTCAAAAAGAAAATAAGTAATCCTGATGGAACAAGTCAGAAATGTGTTAAACTTCCTAAAACTCATCTTAATGTTTATTACTGATTTTACTTTTCATTATATAGGACACAATAAAATTAGGATCACTGAAGTCATTAACAGAACTCAATTTGAATATTAGTATTAAACAAAAATGTTTGATTTTTCTGCATTTTCTAAACTAAAGATCTTTCACTTTTTATAATAATAACTGAGTAATATATCTCAGATACTGTGATAGGTATTTTATATGTATTATTTATAATTCATGTTATCATGCAAGGTAGGCATTATCCTTCCAGTTTGATAGATGAGTAAAGTGAGAGGATGTCCAGGTAACCTGGTAAGCTCCCCTGCATGCCTTCTATCAGGTCACACTGCCTTACTCTGTGTGACAGGGGATATGACTTCTTCTTCATCACATCCATCCTGGTAAGACAACTCCAATGCTGACTGTGCAGCAGGTTTGCAGATACTGCTCCAATCTGCCTAAATTGGCTACTGTGCAAAGCTGAAGTGAAGCTCTAGCAGCTCAATAGAAAATCTATATGTTCCAACAGGATGCCCACAGGGAAGCAGCAGATCTCTAATTTGGAATAATCAGCACGACAGAGAGTGTGGCAGGGCTGCTCTGAAGAAATATACAAGAGCTTCAGTCATTGTGGTTGACAGAAGAACTGAGATTGATTGTAGAAACTAAGCATTTCCCTTAGAATCAGTCATTGCATGAATCTGGACTCAGCAGCTTAATTTCCCTTGCTTGAGGCCTGGTTATGTTACTAACTGGCTAAACAGGTTATTTAAACAGAAATCAGTATTCAGTATTTATAGAGCTATGGATAAAATTTGAGTAAATAAAATAGTTTCTGTTGATAAAACCAGTTTGATCCAAGAAAGTGTATTGAATAAATCAAATTTACCTGAGAAAGTTTATAGCTAAGATGGATTGGGAAGAGACTACAACTGTAATGTATGGCAGGTATTTCTTGAAGAGATAGTCTACTTTAACTCTTTAGATTTTCTTTTCTTTCTTTTTTTCTTTTTGGGCCTCTCTCCCTGCGGTAGGCTGAGGTGGCATGGGTCTATGCCAGCTCTTCTATTTTGATGGCCCTGGGATATCCTGAAAGCTCACAAAGAATGCGGATGCTGAGATGGACCTGCAAACAGTGTCAGGGAGACCAAGTGTGTTTACGTTTGAAGGAGTTTCTGAAGGAGCATACAAGGAAGGTGATAAGAAAAGTTAATCATGCGGTAATTTAGTCAATGTGAAATGAATACCTAGAAACCAATGCCAACTTTACCTCAAAGGTAGAGTAATAACATTTCTCCTTAGTTTCTAGTTCACTAAAAAATTTCCTCTCTTGATAATGCACAAATTTAAGGCAGCCCTTTTCTTTATCAGCCAACTCTTCCTGCTGAATGCTTGCGAGACTCTCCCCCACTTTCTTAATGCATTCCCATCCCCTGAGATACAGTAGTCCTCTTATCTTTGGTTTTGCTTTCCATCATTTTAGTTACGTGCAGTTAAGACATCATCCCAGGAAGGGTATCTTACAGTACAGTAAGATATTTTGGGAGAGAGAGTGAGAAAGAGAGAGAGAAAATAAGAATATGGGATTACCACCATGGCTGTATTTTTAGGAAGAAAAATAGCTGAGGAACCAATCATAAACTCACTTGCCTGTTTCTAAGTGTTCCCTTTCTGTGTTTTTCCATTAGTAAAAGACAGTGATTGGAGGCTACCAGATACTTCCAGTAGATGGAATTGATTTGCAAACCAGGAAGAAGTAGGTTCCCATTTGATAATCTGCTTTCTAGACCAATGTTTTCAAAATGTTGTATCTTGAAGTATTTTTAGGAAATATAGAAACAAAATGTGATATTAGTTCCCTAATTTCAAAATCCCCATCTGAGCCTAGACTAACTGTCCTTATGATTTGCAAAACAGATGCACCCACTCTTAGTAAATGTCTTTCCTCTTGATTCAGGTTTATGATAACTCTGACACTTTTATAGTTAAGTATATATTTTATTGTAATTTTGTTACTTTGTTAATTCATTTGTATAGATATTCCAAGCATCTTTTCTTCATATGCATAATATTTTGGGTAAATATTGAGTCAGAAAGCCAGAATACCTGAATTCTAGACCCAAATATAACATTGCCTAATCACATGACTTACAAGGAAGTAATTTAACTTCTTTAATTAGATTTCACTTGAAAACATGGACTTAGTAATATTTTTGTTTTCTTCAAAAGGTTTTTTGAAAAACAAAACAAGATCACAGTTGTGAAATGATTATTGTTAATAATACCTTATAATTAAGTATGAATTATAAATTTTTAACACTTGTTTAGTTTTGTTTTGGGAAGACAGCAAAAGTTATACTCAGAAACTTACTCTATCTTTGCAAACAATTTATTTAGCACAGGTTTACTGTGGGAATTTCACGAGCCAATAGAGTACAGTATAATATCTCTTAATAAGCCAAATAAGAAATTATATATTCCAAGTAAATGAAAGATTAATCACACTGTCTTTCCAAGCAAGAGGAGATGAAGAAATAGTCTAAATTCATTATGAGGTGTGCCGTTTTTATATGAGGAGACTTAGGAGGGATGCTGACCAACTGAGAGCTGAATTCCAGCTGCCAGTGCGAAAGTAAAAGTCCCCTGTTGTTATAATGCCCCATTGCTAGGAAGCCAAGAAGCCATTGTTAGTGGGTAGGCTGATCTCTCTCCTAGGGCCCAAGAGTCACTTTGGTCATAGCAGAAGCTAAACGCCCCAAGAATTTATGCAGAACTTTAAGGCTGGCGAGGAGTTGCCTCCCCCAAACTGAAACTCAAATAGTCCTGACAAATACTCAGTATTTCTAGTCTACATGTCCTCTCACCATAGTGGCTTCTCCAAGTGTTCTTATCCATAATCCCCCAGCAGGACCCATCAGCAGCCAGCCTGCTGACTTCTTATCAATGACAGCAGATGTAGAATGATGATATCCTAGCATGACTTCGTTCTTATATTCAGAGCAACATTTTTTCACTGTTGTGAAGGAGTGGTTTAATACAAGTTCATGTAAATTGTAAACAAGTGGTTTTGAAATCATATTAAACCAATACTGTACATTGAAGGTCATCTATGGATAGTTGGGTAAAGAAATAACCATTATCTCAATGCATCTAAGAGAACATTATTGAGGAGCAAACAAAAACCTTTAACTCTGGGAAAATAAAAACATGAAGGAATGACACATTATTATAAGGGAATCTGTGCCCAGTTTGGGAACTTTCCAAAGTCACAGTAGAATTATTTGGCTTTCAAAAATGTTGGTTAAACATGATGTGAGCCTTATTCAAAGTGACATTTGTTATATGTTGCCACATTTTAACAATATATGAATTTCTTGCTAATATATCTTGGCATTTGATAAGTAAAATGTTTATTATTTTCTCTTGTAGGGGAAGAAAACTTTTCCTTCTACCTTTCTAGGTTCTTTGGTTTAATAATTAAATTGATATGAGGCAGATTAACAGAAGAAAAACAAACAGAAGATTAATAATATGTATACCTCCTGTATACATGGGAGAGAGCCCCAGGAGAACTGAGTAATTCCCTGAATGGTCCAAGCCATCACCTAAAATACTATCTTCAGCTAAAGATGAAAGACGTTGGAGGTGGGAGTCAGATATGGGAGGTGACTAGGAAAAGCACAGTAAACAAGGGGAAGGTTGGTAAACAGATTTAAATCCTTGTCTTCTCCATTGATAAGAGTTTATAGATTTAGACATATTCTTCTTTTCCTGGTACAGAGAGGGAGACACCCTTGCGAATGGAGAGTTCCCTTACGTAGATGTTTACTTCTTAGTTTTCAGAGCTTTCCCTCTGTCTACTCTTTCTTAAAAATAACTAGCTTAAAATAATCAATATGCCAAAGAGGCATATTTTGGAGGGGTATATTGTGCTCTCCTACAGTCTGAATGCTAAATTTTCTTTGCACAGCAAGCACTTTGAAAAAAATATCCTAGAATATACTGAAAATATATTTCAGATAGTGTTATTTGCATAACATCACTCTTATGTTTGACTTCAAAAACATTATTTGAATAATTTGCATGAAAACAAGATCTTTGTCTTTTAAAAGTTTATCTCCTCCTGCTGCGTTTTATCTTATACTGGGTTATAACTTCAAGTGAGGAAATAACAGCAGGAACAGATGAACTCTTAAAGATCCTGTTTTCATGCAAATACCTATAATAATTAAAATAGAGAAATGGCAAAGTCATACACAAATTCTCTGACAAAATCCATTAAGTTTTTGAAGAATAAAAAGGCTCTCGGGTTTTGATTTAACATCTGAAGGCAGCGGAGTTTGCATGTTACTTTGATCTTAAAACCCCATGTGGTCTTGGTGCCAGTGACTCAGTGAGGCCACCTAGGTTTCCTACAGTCCTCTTTCCCAAAAGGACTAAGGGCAAACTAAACATAATTGGTTTTTTTCTTGTAGTTTAGTTTGCAAACATTTATTATATTTGAAGATGACAATTATATAATATATGTGTATGGTAGCAAAGCAGAATTTGCCATCCCAAAATGGGTCTCTCTGTTAGGAGAATTATTATGTTTTGAGAAACAAAAAGAATTAGGAAGAACCTTCCACCTTCTCCCAAATTGCCTGAAAAAATTGAACATGGAAAGCCTGTTTCTGAAAGAAGTATCACCAGAGATAACCATAGTATTAACGTGAACTAGGTGTGGTAGGCAGGGAGGAACCTTGCAGGGATCTTTGATCAATGTCTTTTCTGTGACTTGCTGTCTTTAGATGGACCAACAAACATTTGTTTACTAACCATGAAGTCTTTTCATCTCCCTGTGAATTGCTTTACTTACCTTTGAAGTCCCAGATCCCTACCTTCCTCTTCTTGGTCCAGAATTACATATAATGAAGTGAAAATTTATGGACAAATCTGTTTAATGTAAATTCTGTGAACTTCCACTTCTGTATTCCTTTCCCTAGGTGCCTAATGTATGCATTTAGCTTTGTAACCCTGCTTAACTTGCTGCATCTGCCAGCCCCCACACCAACCCTGTAAGTATCCTAAAAACCTGTGAGGAAGGGGCTCAGAATTTGGAGACTATAACTCCTCTGAGCCCCCACCCCCACCCCGGGGGTAATAAAACTGGTTCTCCAGCTCTCCCGGTGCCATTTGACTTCCTCGGTTACCTGTCCTGCTTCAACACTATGAGGTCTGACAATTAATTTTGTGAACTCATCTGAGAGAAAATGCTGCATACCTCATTGCTGAATATCACCTTGGAAGTGTTACCGGAAAATGGGGTGCCCTTGTCGGCGCGAAGTCAATGTCCAGGTTCTTGGTATCTCAAGCAAAGAATTCAATGAGACACACACAAAAGTATAGAGGCAAAACAAAGACAGTTTATTGAAGAGAAAGTGTACCCCAAAGACGTAGGAGCGGGCTTGAGCAAGAAGAGTGGCTCAAGAGCCCCGATCAGTGAGGCTTTGGTACTTTTATTTTCCTCCATGTCTTCAAGGGAGACACCTCTGGGTGTGGGGGTCTCTTGATTGACAAGTTTGATTGACAAGGGGCCTATTACATAACGCCCTCTGACTGCGCATGCTCTTTCCCAGAGTTCAGTCTATTGTAATGATATTAATGAACTTCCAGGCATATCTATGACATTACAATGGTGGTATAATGAGGCCCAGGTGGGATGAAGGTCGTTGTAACTCTCACTGCTCAGGCATTAGGAACGGGCCCAAACTGGTGGGCTTCTTGGGCCCTCTGACTTCCCTGTATTTGCATGAACTTCCTCCTGTGGCTGCCTAGCCTGGGGCAGGGATTACTTGTGAAAGGGTGGTATCAAGGCGGTGACTGTTCCAGCAGGGCGAGTCTCATGGGAGGGGTCCCGAGATCTCCCTATTCTATCTACCCTCCTCACATTCTCTTGGGAGTCGTGATCCCCACAAATCTTTATAGGAAGCTGAGGGGCTGAAGGTCTCATCTTCTGCACCTGCTTCCTGATGAAAATCGTTGTTGTCCCTACCTATTGGGGATCCATGGAACTCTCAGCCTATCTGATCTAAAGGGGAGTGGGTCTCGAGATCCGCCATATTGACTTCTTTGGTCGAGATGGGCTGGAAGCCTTGTTGGGGTAATGCTAGTATCCTGATGGTTTCTAGATTAGGAGAAATGAATTCAGTTAGTACTTCAAAGGCATTGATCAGAGAAATAGGTTTTAAAGCCCTTGTCACTAGATGGTTTTAGGATGGAGAATCCATTGGGCCTGTGGCTTTTTGACTTCTGGCCCAACTGGTCATTCAGCTGTTATCTCCTGTCTCGGTCTAGAAAGGCCTGGAAGGGGTGTTTGCCTGTAGGTGATTGTAATCAGCAAGCTGGAGACATGAGTTCCAAGTTTTGAAGTAATTATCCGTGGGACAGTCTGTTGCTTGGGGTGAGGAGCCAGAGAAAATTGATAAGGAGAGCGATTAAGACTTTGGGAAAAAGGTGAAACTGAGAGCTAAAGAACAAGAAAAAGGGGTCTTTAGTGAAGTGGGGGGATGGCTGCTCTATTTGGCCCACATCAGAAGTACTCCTCTTGGGAAGCTATGCACTGACGCCGGCTCCTAGTCCACTCTTCAAAGCAATTTTGGAACTCTTTCTGGAATGGTCATCAGAGCTGTTGTTGTACCCAAATTCTGAACAATTAAGTTCGTGAACTTGCCATCGTGCACTTATGTTGGCAGCACTGTACAAACAACTCAGTAAAGTGTGATAAGCTTGGCAAGGTGTTTGTACAGTGCTGCCAATGTAAGCATTTGACGGCAAGTTGGTGAACTTAGTTGTCAGATTTGGGGGATGACGACAGCTCTGATGTCCATAAGAGTTCCAAAATTGCTTGGAAGGGTGGACTAGGCACTAACATCAGTGCATAGCTTCCCAAGGGGAGTACTTGAGGTATGTAGCACTTTCTCTAGGATGAGTTCATGAAATTAATTGTCTGACCTCGTACACCTCATTATGCCTTATTGTTTTAGGGGAGCAGAATTTGTCATCCCACAATATGTCTCTGGCATAAATATTACCGGGTTCAGGTGCTGTTTGCCACCTCCAGAAATCGAGAGACAAGGTTGGTGGAAAGAAAAGTAGTCTTATTCAAAATACTGGCATTCCAAGAGCATCGCAGACTCCTGTTCAAAGACTGTCTCCCCTTTCTACCCGGCCAAAAGAGATTATAGACAGGTAAAAGGCCACACAAAGGAAACGGGTAGGTGGCCCAGCCCTTCCAGGGTGATTTGCAAAAGAAAAGCTGGTGCTTCCAAGTGGGTCAGAAATTAGGGTGGGTCTTATGCAGCTGTTGAAAAGACTTCTTCCAAGTCAGTGTAAACAGAGTCATTGAAGCTGCATTCAGGAGGGAAACAAGAAAAGAAAAAAGTTTTTAAAAGTTTTAAGCTGAACTACATTGTTGAATTGAACTAAATTTAGGGTGTTAGATCCTGAAAACAGAGAATACAGTGTCTCCGTTCCATGACAGTTCCGTAAGAACATGGGACCGAGTACAAATTGGAAGGTTGAGGCTTCTATGGCTTCTTGGGCTAAGGAGGGGTAGTGGTTTTGGATTTCAAAGGGGATGATGAAAAAGCAAATGTTTGGTGAACAAATGTTTGTTGGACTACCTTTCACAATGGTACACAGAAAGGGTTTTGATCAAATGGGCCTTTCTAGGTTCCTCCCTATCGATCACACACTACCTCATAGTAATTTATAATTATCTATGATGATAGCTCCCTTCCCAGAACAAGTCCTCCATCTAAATCCTTTAGGACAATTAGCAAGCAGGTCAAAGGTATTTTCTGCATCTTTTGTTTCTTAAAAATAACCAGCTTAAAATAATCAGTATCCCAAAGAGGTATATTGTGGGGTGACAACCTTTGCTCTCTTTCAGTTGTAAATTTAATCTAAATATAGGAATATGGAGACTTTTTTGCTTCTTCTAGAATTTTAAAATTTACTTCAAAGTAAAATATAAATAATGATAGGAATATGGAAACAAAATTTACATTTCTAAACCACCTTAGTGGGTCTGCATAATCATAGCACAATCAGGTGCTGTCCTAAATTAGTGAGTGGGAACCTCCCACGGGCAGCCAAGACAGGTTCCTGAAGAGCACAGGCTACACTTGCAGACTGGCCATGTCACTCTGACCCTGGAAACATTTGACCTTTTCTCTTCTGGTGCATTGCCTTAATGTATCATCAATTAATTAGTGTAATAAATACACCATTTTTAGATTAAACCAGTTTATCTGTGAATTACTCAAGTTGAATGTTAAGAAAAAAGTATTAATATATTAATGAAGGGGCTGAAACTGCTGACATTTGGGGGAATGACTTTTCCTTTTAACCTTCTTTTTCTCCTACTTGTTTCCTCCTTTGTTCATCATAGGTGTACCACTTTTTCTTTCTTCTCTTGCTATTCTATTCCCTTCAGATTTAGGGCAAACTATTTTTGCCTAAACTTTTTTTTATTAATAGCATAACTTTAGATAATAATCAGAACGTTACTAACATAAAACATAAAGCCTAACTAACACCTTTTATGATCTGACCCCTAAAATAAGCAAATATTAATTAGTGTGCCTTTCCTGCCATGGAGTTGGCTACAACCAGTAGAAAAACGTTTCTTTTTCTAAAAACCTTTAACAAATGAGCTCCCTGACCAACCACTGGATGTTCACAAACTCCTGTGGTGTGAGACATCCAGTTTAAGAATAGTAATAATGAAAAGGTGAAGAAAGAAAAGACTGCCTGTGCCAACTACAAAAATGAGATGAAAAATATTTTTTCTAAGCTTTTGTTATTTTATTAACAAACTATCCCTAATTTAGGTTTCCATTGCATTTGAAAAAAAAATAATGAGGACTAAAGGGAATGTGCGATTAAAGAATTTTTCTTGATTGACTATCTGCAAAAAACTTCCTGGAGCAAGTACCTCTTACCTCTTTACCCAAAGCATTCTCGTTCTGCGCCTGCTCGCAGTATGGCCGCTCAATCTCCTCCACTCTGATTCCCTGTGGGGCTATTTCATAAGTACATAAGTCCAAAATATGCATAACGGATATTTGCCTATTTTCCTTCTTTCTTTCCTAGTTAACTTCCCTCTTCTAATATAGTAACTATATCAAAATACAGAATAGTGAAGTATTTCACAGTGGTGTGATGGTTAATTTTACGTTGTCAACTTGGTTGGACCACGAGGTGTCCTGATAGTTGGTAAAACACTATTTTGAGTATTTTTTGTGAAGGCATGAATAGACCAAAAAGACCAGCTTCCCCAAGCAAGAGAGATTTCTCCAACAGATTGCCTCACCTACAATATCAGGGTCGTCTTGGTTCTATAACAGACTACTTTCAGAATCAAATTGTAATTTTGGCTCTCCTGGGCCTCTAGCCTGCTGGCCTATCCTTCAGCACTGGAATTGCCAGTGTCCATAATCACATGAGAAGTTTCCTATAATAAATCTCTCTTTCTCTCTAATATATACACTTGAGTGTGTGTGTGTGTGTGTGTGTGTGTGTGTGTGTGTGTGTACATAGACTCTCAGTTAACTGGCACCCATTGGTAGATGTCGGATCAATGTAAGTAGACTCTCTGTTAACCAGAACTTAAGCAATCAGCAAAATATTTCTTTGCCGGTTGCTTGAGTTCTGTTTAACCAAGAGTCTACTGTATATTTTATTGGTTCTATTTTTCTGGAATTTAACTATTAGCGTGTGCTATTATTGCCATTTAGCAATCATTCATACTTTAATTTTTCTTAATCTCTGCTGAATATCTTTCATTAAATTGTTCTAAAACTATTGATATATGGAGTAAAACATTTGCACACTATACTCTGATGTGCAAAAAATTAGTTTTTCTTTTTTGGTTTAGAATCTCGTTAATGAATCACTACCCCACTAATAGGGATTAGGAGGAGGGGAGAAGAGCTAAAACTTGACAATTAAATTTAACTTGAACTCTTCAAATGTAGAATAATTTCTTTAATGTTGTCTCAGTTTGTTTTGGGTAATTCTCTAATAAAATTCAAGTTTCAACAACAAGTTTGCTTCTTTCTAAAAATGTCACTTCCCCACTGTTTCTTCAAGAGATCATAATTAGATGAAGGAGAAGGCTCATGAATAAGGGACACTAGAAAGGTTGGTCCACATTTGTATCTTTGTATAATTTTCACTTAGTTCTGTGGAAGTGTCCATAATCCATCTTGATTACTGCACATGCTCTTGGGATCTGCTGTAGATCTACATCACCAATGAAAATCATGACCTGTCCTTTCTGAATTGGCAGAAGTCCTGGGAAGTTTGGCTCTTGCCCTCTACAGAGGAAGATCACATTTTGTTTCTGGCTGGCACTAAGGATCCCCCTAGTTCTGGCTGTGATTTCTATTTAGTCCTGGGTCAGGTGGTCCATCCAGTAGTTTTTACAAGAACATTTTACCTCTGTCACAGTGACCACTACTGGTCCAATCCATTAGCAAGCTTGCTAGCCAAGTAACATCTGCTTTCTTCTAGAGTTCTACCTAGCCTAGATAGGGTTTTGGGTACCTTTCATACCACACATGAACCTAGAGAGATTTTTGGAATGCTACCTCCAACCCACCCTCTGATATACCATGCCACTATTCTTATATTACCATCTCACATTGATATGGAGTGCCATTGAAAGAGGTGTCCTCTTTGAGGTAGGAGAAGGGTGTATGAGCCCTCTGAGTCACATGCTCAATGAAGTCTCTATCTCTTCAATACAAGCTGGGGGTTGGGGGAAGGGGATACTGAACACAGCCCTTTTAGTCACATCTTCTCATTGTTTCCAAATACCTCTTTATTTGAGATTTTCCCCTTACTCTGTTGAGAACTTCTCTTTTATGTTATTTTACTTTCTTAACTTATACTATATGCTGTCATCTGAGAAAACTCTACTCACAATTTTTCTAGGTAATAACTTTAATAGAGTAGCCTTAGTTGCAGAAAGAGTTGTAGGAAAAAAAACCTGGATTAATAAGAAGAGAAACTACATTGGCTTAATATTTTTAAAAAATGCTTTTTGTTACATTTTGGTAGTCAGAATATTTCCTTGGATCACTTGGCCATTATATTATTTTGTTACATTTATGTGTTAGGCATCTACTGAAAGGAATTGAAT
The DNA here is from genome assembly GCA_004026885.1 of Lyroderma lyra. Taxonomy (NCBI): domain Eukaryota; kingdom Metazoa; phylum Chordata; class Mammalia; order Chiroptera; family Megadermatidae; genus Lyroderma; species Lyroderma lyra. Next base: position 76,318 of record PVJL010006532.1, read on the forward strand.
TCTTCTTTAGGCTTTACTGAGAGTTGAATCTGAATAAAAGCAAATCAGTATTCTATAGATTCTACCACTTGCAATATAAAGAGTTTGGATTCTGTGAAAGGTGATAATAAATATTTCTTAAAAATACAAAACTTCAAAAACTTTTTTTAATTTTGTAGATGAATAAATTTTATTGTAAAGAGGCTAGAGAACTTATCCGCAAACATGTACATAATAAGTAGCAAAATTAAGACCCAAACTGAGTTCTAATTACAAGTGTACTAGGTATTCTATTGTACCTCCCTACTTCTCCTTAAAAGTTCAACAAAGGCAGACTAAAAGCATAAACATGGAGAGAAGGTTTTCCAGGAACCTTTGAACTTCATGAAAACAATAATAATAAAAAAACAGCTTTAAAAAACTGTGTTCTTTTTTTTTTGTCAATTATCAGTAACATTTACTAAGGATCTATCATAAACCAGTTATCATGCTAGGGGTGAGGATACAAAAGAAATATACAGGAGTTCCCTGGTGGTGTAGTGGCTTAAGGATTCGGCGCTGTCAACACTGCGGCCTGGGCTCGATTCCCAGCCAGGGAACTACCCACATAAAGACAAAAAAAACCAAAACAGAAATATACAATATCACAACCCTCAAGGAGTTCATTTCTAGGGACAGTGACAGAAACCGATATGTAAACAGTCACAGTATAAAATGATTCCTCTTGTGATAGGGTTACATGCAAAGGGCTGCAGGAGCCCAGCTGGTGGAAGAGTGTCACTTAACTTGAGGAGGAAGATAAAGGTCAAAGAGTTTTTCCAAAAAAGTGAGTCTTAAAGGGTTTTTAACCTGAAGTTTGTTTCATCAGGTATCAGTATGGCAACTGCTGCTTTTCTCTTGGAGTATTGTTTCCATCCTTTCACTGAGTCTGTGTTTGTCCTCATGGCTGAGGTGTGTCTCCTGGAGACAGTGTATGGATGGGGTTTTCTAATCCAGTCTACTACTCTGTGTCTTTTTTTTTGGTGCGTTCAGTTCCATTAACATTTAGAGTGATGATCGATATGTGAGGATTTCCTGTGGCCATTACTTTTTTGTTGTTGTTTTGTTTCATTTTGGTTTCTTATTGCCCCAACTCTATTCCATTTGTCCTGATGTTTTGTTTCAGGTCGAAGAGCCTCCTTCAGTATTTCTTGGAGTGCTGGCCTTGTGCTGGCAAATTCCCTCAGCTTCTGTGTGTCTGAGAAGGTCTTTATTCCACCTTCATATTCGAAGGATAATTTTGCTGGATAATTTATTCTTGGCTGGAAGTTTCTCTCTTTAAATATTTTGAATATTTGATTCCACTCCCTCCTGGCTTGCCGAGTTTCTGCTGAGAAATCTGATGCCAGCCTGATGGGTTTTCCTCTAAAGGTTATAGTTCTTTTTTCCCTGGCTGCCTTGAGAATTGTCTCTTTGTCTTTGATTTTTGACATCTTCAGGACTATGTGTCTTGGAGAAGATCTGCTAAGGTCCAGATATCTAGGGGACCTATTTTCTTCTTGAATTTGGGGTTCCAGATCTTTCCATAGGTTTGGAAAGTTCTTGTCTACGATTTGTTTGAATATGTTCTCTGTAGAGTGCTCTGCTCCTTCTTCCAATCCTATTATCCTGATGTTGTTTTGTCTCATGGAGTCAGATAATTCTTGCAGAATTCTTTCAGTCCTTTTGGTTCTGTATTCCCTCTCTTCCTCTTTCTCAGATGTTTCCATGTTCCGATCTTCAATATTACTAATTCTTTCCTCCATCTGGTTGACCCTGTTTTCTATGGCAGTTATTTCATTTCTCACTTCTTTTACTGTATTATTTATCTCGTTCTTTCTTACAGTTTGAATTTCTTTGTCAAACTGTTCATTTTGTTCACAGATGTCCTTTCTGATATCCTTAAGAAGAGCTAAGACTTTTTGGCTGTATATTTTCATTTCTCTGAGAGTCTTTAGAACGGCTATTTTATATTCTCTGTCAGTTAGTTCATAAATTTCTAGATCTGTAAGATCCTTTTCTGGAGATTTTTCATCTTTCTGAGAGGCTTTAAATCCTACGGTAGTCATATTGCCTGTTGTGTTCTTCTTCCCTGGCATAAGGGCTTTATTTCCAGCAGAGCCCAGGAGATCACTTTATTTCTCTGATTTGTGTTTTTGTGGTGTCTTGCTGTAGAGACACTAGGTGGTTCTGGGGGGCAAGTTTTGGGAGAGAGCGAAGGTGTTTAAACCGTATCTCTGGTCTCCAGGAGTGTTTGGAGGCAGGTGCAGCCGTCCGTGGTCTCTCCACTTCCTGCAGTTTGTTGGGGAAACTGAATAACTTAAACAGCCTTTAGCCTCCCATTTTGATCCAGTCTTCCAAATACCAGGCAGCGTGATCTTGCTTAAGATGCAAACTTTTTCTGTCTTTGACCATGGGTTAGTCTTCCAACATTATTTGATAGGGTGATCCGTTTGTTTCCGGTGTTTCATGCCACCAGGGAATCTCCACTTTGGCTTCAGACACCGTTCTTCGATGGCCACAGGACCCCTTCAGGCCCATGTCGCAGTCCCTTCCAAGATTGTCCCTTCCGTCTCACCCTACCGCACGCCTGGCCAACTTTTTCTTTAAGTATGAGGTTTCTTAATATATTAATTTTAAAATGATTAAATGGTCCAGGTTATTTCAGGGCAGTGTCATGATAACTGCAATTATCAAAATGTGCCAATGGCTCTTAACTCTGAACTGAATATTGTGCTGTCTACCAAATTCTATCAGTGATGATTGGCATATAATGTTTTACTTATTATTTTTAAATGTCTCAGAAATTGAAATGGGTTCTGTTATGACTGGCTACTTTGGAATTTTTTACAACACGTACTAAATAGGGTTTGTGATGCGAGTGGACTTTTCCCTGAGGAATACTCTGACCTCCGCTAGAGGGAATGATGGGAAAAAAAAGAAAACCTAGGCTTTATAGCTAGCATTCAATGTTCTGTGTCCAAGGAGGCATAGGAACTCATTTCTGCATGAACCAGTGTGTTCTAACCCGAATCTTTAGGTGCTGCAAGAGTATAGGTTGGGCCACATCTGAAGGGAAGTGGGTGGCACAATTCAGGTGTGGGAAATAAGTGAAAAAGAATCTTCAAAGTATGAGAATCTGTGTCTTAGATAGAGGATTACTGAGTGCTAGACATGATGTAATGTTCTCATCAGTTACAGTGGGGTCAAAAAGGGCCAAAACCTCAGTGGGGAACAAGAAAGCCTGCTGATAGTTTGTACTAGAGCTGAGAAAATATGGTAAGGATTAAAGAATAGCTGTGGCTTGAGTGAAAGGTGTGATTAGGACACACTGCCACAGTGTGGTCCCAGCCTTGGAGAAATGATTAATTTTACAGTCCATCTGCTAGCATGCAGTCCTTGGTGCACTGGATCAGGAATAAATGGTGTTAAGCATGAAGGTTGAAGATATATACAGAGGGTGCCAAAAAATGTATACACATTTTAAGAAAGGAAAAAACTGTATTAAAATTGTAATACTCAATATATACTGATAACAGAAGTTGAATACAAGTCACATTTGACTTCTGCAATTACAAGAGGTGCTCGAAGTGGTTACCATCAGTATTTATGTAATACATAGATAACATCTCTTAAAATGTGTACACATTTTTTGGCAGCCCTGTTATACCTATAGCTAAGAAAGTCTGATGACTATCAAATAAGAATCGGTGTTTAAAATGTAAACATTCTTCTAGTTCATCTAGTTTTCATTAAAAAGTTAATCCTCTTTGTCATCCCTAAATACATGAAAATCATGCTGGGCATCTCTACTATTTACTCTGTCATTTATTCATTCAACAAATGATTATTGGGCTCGTATGAGATTTCAGGCACTGGGGACTTGGGACTTAACAAAACAGGTAGAGTCCTTGTCCTTACTGAGCAACTTTTTTAATGATGGGATAGAGACAGCAAGCAAGTAAGTGAACAAATATTCAAGGCAATTTAACAGTATGATAAACTCTGTGAATGAAATAAACTAGGTGAAGTGACAGAGAGTGGCCCGATGAAGGGTACTTTATGTAGGATGACCAGGGAAGACATCTGTGAAGAAGCAGCAACTATTTTTTTACAGTTTTATTGAGAAATAATTGACATACATCACTGTATAAGTTTAAGGTGTAGGGCATGATGGTTTGATGTACATGTATTGTGAATGGCTACTATGATAGGTTTAGCTAACATCCATCTTGTCATATAGAAAAAATAAAAAGAAATAGATTTTCCTTGTGATGAGAACTCTTAAGATCTACTCTTAACAACTTTCCTATATATCATACAGCAGTGCCAGCTATAGTTACCATGTACATTGTGTCCCTAATACTTATTCATCGTATAACTGGAAGTTTGTACCCTTTAACTACCTCCCCAATGCCTCTGGTAACCACAAATCCGATCTCTTTTTCTGTGGGTTTGGAGGGGTTTTGTTGTTGTTTTGTTTTCTTTTTTTAGACTACACATATGAGATCACACAGTGTTTGTCTTTCTCTGTCTGACTTATTTCACTTAGGATAATGCCTTCGGGGTCCATCCATGTTGTCACAAAATGGTAGGATTTAAGAGGCAGCTATTGAGAAGAGCATGAATGATAAGCAGGGCTCATCCATGGCAACATCGGAGAGACACCACAGGTACAAGCACTCAAAGGAGGAAAATACTGGATCAGTTGAGTGATACTGAAAAGTCTTGTGAGGCCAGACCACAGTGAGAGAGGAATTAGGGTCCAGCATGAAGTAGATACAAGAGAGACCATGGAGCCTAGAAAGCTGTGGCAAGGAATCAAGATTTTATTCTAAGTACAAAGAGAAACCATTGGAAGGTTTTAAGCAGTAGTGTGCCAGTCTGAATAACATTAAAGAGAAATTACTCTTACTTTGCGGTGGTGGTATTTAAAGCAGGGAAAACTGCCCCATCTCTCCACCGTAGGGGTATGATCTCCCCTTTCCACCCACTCGTCTTTCTGAGCAGCTCACTAAATCCGGCCCACTTCCAAGGGGAGGGAGATTAAGCTCCACTTCCTGGAAGAGGTTATCTGCGTGTATTTGGGCGCTGCTTTAAGCATGTTATATATGTAATCCTCATCACAACGCTATGGGCTGCGTGAGCCGCCATATCACCCTGAATTTGCAGGTGAGAGAACTGAGGCATAGGGAGGTCATGTAACTTTCTTAAGGTTACTCAGCTAGATTTAATAAGGAGCACCTGGCTCCATGAGGCATTTTGTTACCCCTACTACTATTATTGTTTCCCAGAGAGCCTAATTAATATAAACAACCTGGAAAATCAGTTATAAAAAAAATGTGGACCTTATGGTTTTCTACTCTGTACCATTAGAGTAAGAATAGAGAAGTTATTGTATTTCTTAGTGTTTCTTAAAAATTTTAAATACCTAACCACTATTTGTTTGATAATCATATATTTCCTAAAGTTTGAAAAATCTTTAATATATATTTGATCAGTTACTAACTTAAAGAATCAGAAGAAAATACAGAAGAGGTGTACCTGCACCCTTTTATAGCTGTTACTGTATCAATTCTATTAGCATTATTCTGTTTTAATGTGACTAGTGTTTCATTGAACGTATTTATATAGTTATTATGGTATTATACATCATGTTTGAATAAGCTGATAGTCCATACTATGCCTATTCTATTTTGTTTACTATTTTCTTGTTATGTATTTGGTTATTCTTTGTCATCTAGAGGAGAATGTTTCTCTGACATTCTCAAAGAATAAAAATTATTGTTAATAAAAGTATACTGTGTGGTGTTTTTTTAAGGTAAAGAACATGTTTTAAAATTGACATAGTGAATATACTAAAAACCAATGAATTATATGCCTGGAATGGGTGAATTGAATGGTAGTGATTTATATCTCAATAAAACTGTTAAAAATAATCTTTTTATTTCGATCACAATAATGACAACGTGCAATTTTTTGTTTGCGTTTGTTTGTTTGTTTTTGTTTTTGCCTTAAAGCATCACACTGTAAGGAAGAATGCCTATTTTCAACTATCTAGATTATACCTTCTCCTTTGCCATCGGTAGGCAGCACCAGCCCTAGGGGCTGTCATGGTGAGAACAGGTACTCACGACTAATTTGCCAGGCGTTGGGCGGAGCGTTTTATACGCACACACATAAACTTCATTGAATTCACTAATATATGCAGATGGTAGTGTCTTTTTTTCACAGATGAGAAAACTGAAGCTGGGAATGGTTAAATACTATAACTTCATTCCCACAGGGGCTAAGAAGTAGAACCCGGAAGACGGAAGCAGGTCTGCCTGGTTTAGAACGCTCCTGGGCTTTAGATTTCTGTGCGTCCACATGGTTACCACGTTCCCTTGCATCGAGACAGGACACAGATTCAAATTACTGCTGAGGTTCCCTTGAATAGTGTCCTTTTCCTCTGTTAGTTGGATTCTCCTCCTCCTCCTCCTCCTTTTGCTTCTTTGTTGAAGGCTGTAAACGAAATGATAATTAAGAATTTGGGGAAAAAAGTAAGAAACAGAATGCATAATTCAGGAGTAATGGCAGTTTAATTAAATTCTGGCCCCTTTCTGCAAGTTTTATAGAGGAAAAAGATATGGTCTTGGACTTTATTGTGCTATAAAATCTTGATTCTAATTTGTAAGAATAAGCTTCCTTTCTAAGGTTACCATCTGTTTGTGACTGGTTCAGAGTACCCATAGATCACTGGAGTTACATATTGGGACATTCTGGAATGGAACTGAGCAGGTGAGGTCATTGTTACCATTTTTGTGGGTGGGGCAGACTGTCTTTTTTTTTTTTTTTTTTTCTAAGAATGTTGTCCTCCTTAATATCTATGAAGGTACCATGGCATTTTCTGTCACTTGGATCTTATCATATAATAACATAACACATCAAATATTCATTAAGTATCTCCCATGTACATACCACTGTTTTGTAGTATCAGGGGTTGAGGAGTAATTGGGGGTCTTAATCAATCCTAAATTCTATCAGCCTCTCCACCACAAGTGCCCAAATAAATAGGTAATCTAAGTAAAAATGTTTGCTTTAAAAATAAAGCTTCAAGACCAATCTCTTCTTCATTCTTGCCTTCTCCTGAACAGAAGGCACTGCTATTCTTTCCTACAGAGAAGTTTCTGAACTACCACTGCTGTGGTGGGAATTTTGGGAGAACCTAAAATGTATAGAGTATGATCTTTTCAACCTCAGTAAGCTTATACTCTAATCGGAAAGTAAATATATAAACTTGTAGGAAATATAAATAGTATTAAAATATTTACTAAAGATTTTTTAAGGTACGTTGTTTTATAAAAATGCATATTATTTTCCAATTATAAAAATCACATTAAAAAATTAGCAAAGATAATGCCCTGGGGAGTGAGTAGGTAGGAGACAAGGGAGCTCTGACCCAGCCTGGAGAATAGAGCAATAGGGTGTGACATCACACAGGGCATGAGAGGGCACATGGTGGGTAAGTTGGTACCCTATGAGCAGTGGCACTGACTAGACTTGGGACAGGTGGGCTGGACAGATAGGGCATGCACTGACCAGCCTGGAGCTGGGAAGACTGACCCCACCTGGACCCTCTGCTGTGCTGCCTGGTCCGCCCAGGCTGTCCTCTTACAGTCTTGGGCAGGAGGTCACACCCAGCATGGGGGCAGGTGGGATTTCAGGAGATCAGTCTAGGCCTATATACACAACACACAGTTTTCTTTCTGTGGTTTTTGAGCTCAGATGCTTGGGGCGGGTAGAAGATGGAGGCTACAGTGAGAATGAAGGGGAGCAGAATTTACTACCCCAAAATGTGTAGTTTTGACATATTGATTATTTTAGATGGTTATTTTTAAGAAGCAGCAGATATAGGGAAAGCTCTGGAAAAAAAATGAATGACTAAAACTCTAGAAGGTACCTACTTAAATCTGCATAATAATCTTACCCTTGTTTACTGTTCATTTTCTGATAGCCTCTCATAACTGATTCTCACCTCACCCCCAACATCTTCTTTTGTCTTATTAGCTGGAGACGTTATTTAGGGTAATGACTTGGGCCATTTTGGGAAGTTGCTCAGTTCTCCTGGGTCTCTCTTGTGTATACAGGACACATACATATCATTAAACTCGTTTGTTTTTCTCCTGTCAAGCTGTCTCTTATTATGGTACAGGGGGTCTCAGCCAAGAACCTGGAAGGGTAGAGGAAAAATTAGTTTTCCACCCCTACAAGGGTAGCAGTACCTGCTTTTAATGCCAACCCCTCTTCCTGGCCAAGTTCCTCAGTATCCAGGGAAGATGGCATGGAGGCAGCCAGGGACACAGGAATGAGGGTTCAGAAGCCCAAGTCACCATGGGAAGCCCTGGGGCCAGGGAAACAGTGGGCCCTCTCCTCTACCAACTGGCTGTAGGGCAGGACAGTGCAGGGCTCTGTCCCTGTCTCAGGAGGAGCTTGGGTAAGAAAAATTCAAGTAGTATTGCAAGGTCAAGTTTCACAAGGTGAACATGAGTTCCAGAAGCATTCACAACAAGAGCAGACATAGAAATCAAGCCTCTGAAGCTCAAGACCTAGTTTTCAATCCTGGTTCTACCGCTTGCTGTCTGTGTGACCCAGGCTTCAGTTTTCCTGTCCATGAAATGAGGAGGTAATAGTAGCCAACTTGTGGGATATTGTGAGGAGTGAGTAAATATATTAATACACTTAAAATGTATAGAATAGTTTCTGACAAATAGAACTATGTGCTCGCTTCCATTATTGTTTTTGGAGGGAGGGGCTACCTCGGTGTGAAGTACTTAAGGGAGCTGCTATGAAAAGGAGTTGCTTGAACTGCGTTTGTACAAAATGTTAGGATTGGAATGGAAGCAACTTCTTAACTCAAGGGAGTAGAACACAATGTGTGAAAAAACACATAGTGTTTGTTATTGTAATGCTGCAGTGAATTTTGTTTCTTCTGTCTCATCCCACCTAGGTTCCAGGTAAAAGGTATTAGCACTTACTATCAATTTGTAATGGTGGGAAAGAGTTAGAGAATCATGGCAAGTAAGCACTATCACAGTGGTTCTTAGTAATGATAACATTAATGACAATAGTCAACATGGAGCACTTGCAATGAGCCAGGCATTGTTCTATGTACTTTACGTGTAATTATGATCTCACTTTATCTCAACAGCTCTAAAAAAATGTTTTATTTAAAATTTCAACAGGTAGTTAATTGAGAGGTACAGGGAGGTTAGGGAACTTGCCCCTGGTGACTCTTCTAGGAAGTGGTGGAGACAGAATGGGAATACAGTAAGTCGGGATCCAGAGCCTTCATTGAATTTAACCCATCAATAAGGGGAGGAGATAGACTTACCAGTGTAGATGGTGGCGATCTTCTGAGGCACACAACAGTTTGGTACCCTTAAAATCATTATTTAGGTAACTTCCTGCTCTGGCCCTGGGTAACCAGGTCCTGGTGTTGATAAACCCGGAAGCAGAATGGACTAACCAATCTCATGATTACAAATTATTGCATCAAATGTATATAGCTACCAAATTGGTAAACCTAGGAGTAATTTCACTATTAAAAGTCTCTTTAATGTGTTACAGTTGGTTTAAAACATTAGTATTTTTTTAAAATCCTATTCCATTTTTACCACTCATATTCTGTTTTGTTTTTGGTGGCAAATTATGCTCAGAGACTAAGATTATCTTTGCCAATAATTCATTAAAATAGGTTCCCTACAGGAATTATAAATTCGTAAGCTGATAGTATACAGGATAATGTCACTTAATAAGCAAGAAAAAAATACTTTGATGAATTTACACTTGTTTCAGGCAAGTGGAGTTTAAGGTAAAATAAAGTCCAAATGTAGTTTGAAGTTTACCTCTCTACGTACAAGTTGATTCTCAGGAGAGTTGGCTCAGCCAGCCAAGCACTGACATCCAGCTGCCAGAGCACAAGTGACAGTATCTCGTTGTTGGAGCATGTTTCTAGGAAATGAAGCCCACAGTGTTGGTGGGCAAGATAATCTCCTTCACGAGGTCACTGCATGTTTTCACCACTGCCAGTAAGTAGTTGCCTTACTCCCAAGGTCTTCAGAGAGTTATGTAGGTCAGTAAAGGATCTTCTTGCCCAGGCCTGAGCACTGTCATATAGTCCTCACAAACTCTTGGTATTTGTACTCTAAATATTGCCTAGCCGTAGTTGCTTCTCCACATGTTCTTTTCAATAAGCCCTCAGTGGGGCCCCTTGACATCTGGGCTGCTGAGTGCTTATGGGCAACTACAGATGTCAATGATGAAATCCTGACACAACTTCATTCTTATATCAAAACAACTTACAAAAAACAACTTCATGTTTGTCATGAACAAGTGGCTTTGAAATTACACCAAACCAATGCACAACATATTCACACATGCATGTGCCCACTTCTCCACATATAGACAGTCTCAAAAGGTGGTTTTGAGCTGTGCCTTTTACTGGCTAGTTGGATGTAAGACCCAGTGTGGAAGCAGGAGCACGAACTAAGACACCTCAGGAGGACTTTTCCAGAACTCTTGATTCTTAGGTTATGTAGCCCCCTGAGATAGGGAGGAGAGATAACTCTTGGGATAATTTCCAGTAGCATCACACTCTGTTTGTCATTTCATGTTCTTGACCCAGAAAAAGGAGAAGCTATTTGGATGCAGTGGCTGGAGCTTTCACTAAGTAAACAGATAAAATTAATGGAGCATAGTGTGTGGCTCTGCGTGTATGTGTCTTTCCATCATAATGTCATATATCACCAGTGATACTGGGAGTTCTAAGCAAGATGAAGCAAATAGCAAAAGCAATTTGTGATGGGAAATGTAGATTTATTCAACAAGGGATGCTTTTAACTAGACAGAAATAATGACAGCTCCTTAGGAGTTTATAATGATAATACTAGATTGCAATGACTGTCTGTTTGAATGGTAAGTAAAATGCTGTCAATACTCATCAAGAATGACTTTTATTTATTCTTTACTATATGGACATTGGTGTGCACTGTAAAAAATTAGATTGTGACATTCAGCTAAAATGAAGAGACTTTAGACTTTGAAGACTTGTATATATGATATGCTACCACCTTACATTTATGTGTATGTGTATACATACATAAAAACTTTGGAAATTTTATTTCATTGATATATATTGTTCTTTCTAGGCCAATAACACATTAATTAATGTGTTCTGTATTTTGATATATCGAAAGGCATGTCCCTACTTGTGATTCTTTTGCTCACATTTTTTTGGTACCTTCTTGCACATTTAGTTTTACAGATGAACTTCAAAATCACCTTAAGATCACATAAAAATCCAGTTAAGATTTTGATTGTGTGCATTGAATTTATAGGTCAATTTGAGGAGAATTTATATCTTTATAATGTTGAGTCTTCCCAAACAGAAAATTACCATGATTCTCTACTATCATGTATTCATTTCTGTTCTTCATTAAATAAAATGTGCTTTGCATAAGTTTTTATATTTCTTATTAATTTTATTTCTAGGCTGAAAGAAATAAGAATATAGCTGAAAGTAAAAGACTAAGTAATTGTATGCTTACATATGAAAGAAGCTTATTTCTCTCTCACATGATAGTATCTCACTAAGGGCTGGGATGGTAGCTCTGCCCCAGAATCTTCAGGGCCTCAGGTTCCTTCCTATTGCCCTGTCACCTCTTAAAATGTCAGTTCTAGTCCTCATGATTCATGGTAGCTGCAAGAATGGCAGCCAACATATCTGCATTCCAGGGAAAAAGATAGAGGAAAAGATACACAAGAATGAGGCAAAGAAGACAGCCGGTATCTTACAAGGAAGCCTTCTGGAAACTGACACAGAATAATTTCACTTACATCCCACTTAGATCCCATTGACTGAAAAAGATGTCATACGGCCACTCCTTAGAAGCCAGACAGCCTGAGAAATATTTCCTTTATTTTGGGACACTCTGAGTAGGCAAAAAGTCCAGTATTCTATCAGTATGGAAGAAGGGGAAAGTTGACTTCAAGGGACAACTATTATAACAGACTCCACCACAGTAAATACTCTAGTTTTTGTTGCTTTACGAGCACATTATTTTGCATACATTATTTTTTGCATATGTTTGTGATTAAATAAACAGAGCAAAGCTCAGTTATAACTTGAGAAGTAGTGTTCAAAAACTTCCGTCTTATAAAATATAGAATTGTGTCATTGTGTAGTTCATCAAATGACCAAGGTGAGACTATGTGTGAACTTGACAGAGTTCCAGAGGCGGCAGATGTGATCCACATTCAACTTGGTACTACCTGGGGACAGTGCTGCATTCTGTACTTGGTTGAGCTTACCAGGAAGTCGGAGAAAATTTAAGGAATCAGGTCAAATGGTAACCCTTTGTTGATCCCATTAGAAAAGGTCAGGCTGGTAGAATTACAGAAAGCACAGGGATCCACCCTCGTCCTCTCCTGCAGGTATCAGCAGTTTCCTGTGTGTAGCGTCATTCTTTTTCCACATGCCCTTCACCCAAGGCAAATCTTTAGCGTGTCTTTCTTTTCAGACTGGGGCCCAGAGGAAGAAGGGTATTATTTGCATCATGTACAAATTTTCATCACTGGGAGGTACATTACAGCAGAGATTTTTGGTAATACATACATGCACATTATAACAAAAGTAAAACCAAAGATAAATATTAAAAATAAGCAGAACTCACAGGTAGTCCCATATGTTGAAAGTATGAAATATATTTTCTCCCTTCTCTCCCTTCTTTCTTCTTTCCTTATTTTCTTAAACTTACAAGATGACTGTGAGGTGTGGGGTTGATTAATTTGCACAGCTTTGCTGTTAAATCACCCTTTCTGCCACCTACAGTGTTCAAAACCCTTCCTGTATCATTAATCTCGACTACTGAGCTGATAGGAATTAGATTCTACAACCAGTTGCCAAGGGAGATGTCCCCAGGTGAATGTTTACAGTATTTTTACCTAGTAAACCAACTTTTTGTTTTTTTGTTTTTTTAAACAAGCCAAATCAAAACAAAAACAACAACCTATTTTCCCCATAGGCTGATAAAATGGCTCAAAATATCTTAGGATTGAGATGAAAATAAATCACCTCTGGACACCTTTAGGATTTGCAAAATCTAAACTAATAACTATAGCAAAAAATTTATAAAACAGTAGATAAACAATAAATAAATTTATAAAACTTATACTTTGGTGTGTGAATATTTTAGCCTGAAGTTACAAAAAACCCTTGATCATTTTGTCATCATCTAAGGTGGCCAAGATGCTAGGCTTATCAGTCAGGCAGAACTGGTGTGTAATTTCACCTTTTTCCATTCAAACAGTCTTGGCTACATTATTAATACTTATTCCTGCTAAGGCTCAGTTTTCTCATCTTTAGATTGGTGGTAATAACACTTTTCAACTTTGTAAACTTATTTACATAAAGCAAGCAACTTTAATATTTCAATTACATTTTAGTTTGACAATATTTTGTTGTAAAACTTGAGAACTTAGTCTTTTTGTTTTTTATTATTAAACTTATTGGTGTGGCATTGGTTAGCAAAAATTACATAGGTTCCAGGTGTACACTTCTACAGTGCATCACTTATGTATTGCATTATGTTTTCATCCCCCAGAGTCAGTTCTCTTTCCATCACCATATATTTGACTCCCCCTCCCTCCTCTTTCACCCCTCTCTCCCTGTGCCCTCAGGTAACCACTAAACTATTGACTGTGTCTGTGAGTTTTTGTTTCTTAGTTGCTTTCAGTTTTATATTCCACATATGAGTGAAGTCATATGGTTCTTGGTTTTTTTCTGTCTGGCTTATTTTGCTGAGCATGATGATCTCAAGGTCCATCCATTTTGTCCCAAATGGCATATTTCATCTTTTCTCACAGCTGAGTAGTATTCCATTGTGTATATGTACCACAGCTTCTTTATCCGGTCACCTGTCACAGGGCACATGGTTGTTTCCATGTTTTGGCCACTGTGAACAGCGCTGCGATGAACATTGGGGTACATAAGTCTTTGCGGACAAAGGTTTTCAAGTCTTTTGGGTAGATCCCCAGAAGGGCGATTGCTGGGTCAAATGGTAACTCCATTCCCAATTTTCTGAGGAACTTCCACACTGCCTTCCACAGTGGTTGTACCAGTTTGCACTCCCACCAGCAGTGTACCAGAGTTCCTTTTTCTCCACATCCTCTCCAGCACTTGTTATTCCTTGTCTTGTTGATAACAGCCATTCTCACAGGTGTGAGGTCGGATCTCATTGTGGTTTTGACTTGTATTTCCCTGATAGCTAATGAGGATGAGCATTTTTT